>CAJNOP010000054.1:883395-960901 GCA_905250075.1 Rotaria sp. Silwood1
AAACGCTGCGAGTAGGATTCGAACCTACGCGGGAGAACCCATCTGATAACTATTCACTTTTACTTCGTGATTCTAGTCAGACGCCTTAACCACTCGGCCATCGCAGCGCGGTCACTAAGTGAATTTAAATTATTCTTAATATTCAATTTCATCGTTTTCATATGACTAAACATTTAACGTGGTTAAAAAAATGAACGCTGCGAGTAGGATTCGAACCTACGCGGGAGAACCCATCTGATAGCTTGTCATTTGCACTTCGTGATTCAAGTCAGACGCCTTAACCACTCGGCCATCACAGCACGATTGGTAAGCCAATTTAAATTATTCTAAAGATTTTATCTTATTTTCGTTTGACGAATTCTTAAAAAATAAATAGAAAAACCAAACGGTGCAATCAGCATTCAATATTACAAGGAAGAATCCATTTGATAGCTGATTAATGTTTTGTTGCTGGACATTGTCGGTTTGATGCTATTTTGTTTGTGTCAAAGAACGATATAGTTTCTTTGCTCAATAAAATATGAAAGCTTAATGAATCAGAATACTAAATACATGATTGAAGTTCAAGTCAACTTACACGTAAAGTATTGGCTGACTATTTTCGAGTGTTCCAGTACTTTTATCAGAACTATGTAATAGTTTCTTCCTTTTCAAGTCACATAGAATTTCTCTTTTACTCTATATATCGTTCAATAAGAGAAGAAAACTACAATTCATACTCAGCAAAAAAAATTGGATTTACTTCAAGGCATTTGGTTCGAGTTAGAAAATACGGATTGTTTGATTTGAAAAGGAAGGAAGTTCTAGATTACATGATAAATTACATACATTCTAACCTTTTTCTATGCCATTTCAATCAAGTGTTGCACTTGAATAAAGCTATATATATTTTTGGACTCTATACTTTGTTTTAGCTAATTTCCGTGTAAAAAATATATCTTGAGTAACTCTAGCTACTCTAAAAAATTCAGCACTTTGATGTTTATTCCGCAGAGTTATTATTGAAAGATTAGCGTTAGAGACATGATAACAAAAAAAGACAGACTATGGTTTTCATTGCGCTCGTTTTCATTTATGAAAACGCTAAGTTCGAAAAGATTTTTTGAAAAATAAATAGTACCCTTTTGTAAAGAACTTTTCACCTAACAAAGTCTCTATGCAAAGTTTTCCTTGAATGTGCTTAAGATCTTCATAAGACTGAGTTTATTCTTTGTTAGCAACTTGAGTGAGTACGAATATAGAAACAAAAGATTCTTCTGTAACTGAATGGCAAGTTCAAAAAATCACTACATGATACAAATTACCCTTGATGCGTCAGAATGACAGAAAAATAACAAGTGTCATTCTGGGATATATACATATCTTCGGTGCACTGTTTTCTTGAAGCAGTTTCTTGATGTCGACAGTTTCTAGAAACTCTGCTATAGATGTAGCTTGTGATTGGGACTCTGCTAGAATTCTTGGACTTTTGTCTCATAAGAGTAGAGAGTTATATGCTACTTACGTTCTAATTTATTAACTGCTGCATTAACCGAATTGAATTAGATTAGAGCTGAAAGAGTCAATATTTTTATCTATCTGCATGGCACAAGAACTTGTTCATAAAATAATCGCTATAAAGAAGTAAAGTCAAATCGAAGACTGTCATATCTATTTTAGATTGATTTTCCTCACATATAGATTAATGAAACAAGAATTATTCACATGTGAAACTCAAACACAAGATTGATTGTTTATATTCCTTACGAAAGATAGAATTTCTCGATACATCTTTAAAATAGATAAGAGGAGTGGATTGCTAGAATAAAAAATTTTCTAAACAACATAGACGTATGGTGTCCGAAAAGTCACTAAAGTTAGAAAAATTTGAATATCTCCATTATGGCTCGACCAAAGGGGCTCATTTTTTTTATCAAGGATAGAGATGTGTTCACACTCCAAGTCCATATGGACAAAGTTATTGAGAACCTTTGTTAAGTATCACTATTGACCTCAATAAGAAAATTTTACTTTTTGATAGGTAGAAAAAAGAAAATATACAGGATAGTGCAAAAGTCACTTTATCGAAAAGAGAATCGAATATCTCCATCATGGCTCTAGCAAAACCAGCTGATTTATTTACCAAAGATAGAGGTATGTTGACACTCCAAATCTATACGGGCAAGGTTAGAGAGAAGCTTTGCTAAGAATATTGTTTTTTTCCTATCTGTGAAAAAGTAAAATTTTCTTATTAAGGTCAATAGTGATACTTAACAAAGGTTCTCAATAACTTTGTCCATATGGACTTGGAGTGTGAACACATCTCTATCCTTGATAAAAAAATGAGCCCCTTCGGTCGAGCCATAATGGAGATATTCAAATGTTTCTAACTTTAATGACTTTTCGGACACCCTATATTTTAATATGAGAGTCTTCGATTTTCATTTAAAAAAAGTATATATTGAATCACACATGACTAATAATTAAAAGATTGATATGGATTATTAGCAGTCAACATAGAACTTGCGTATATTAATGGTCTTATTAAGCAATGCTTTCTTAAATGAATGATTTGATCTGTTTTCTAGATTTGTTAAATTAACACTCTATGATATATACATATATTTATGTTCAACAATAAATGTAGTAAAAGTTTTTTGAGATATCGAAGGTCAGCATATATTACATTCAAATATGACCTATACAAAAATAAACCAGACATCAATTACTCGTACGAAAAAAAGTTCAATAAAACTAAAATATTTATTTATTATTAAATAAATAATACTCTTGCCTATTGATATGCAATATGAAATAAAAGTTTTATAATGTTTAAATGTACGATAAAAAAGTTGTTGGTCAATTTTGTCATTGAATATTATTATTTTCTAAATTTTTGTGAAACTAATTAACGTACAATAGTTCGGCATAGCTTTATTGTTCTGACTTTAATAAGAAACTTTTCATCTTTATCCAAACCAGGAAGAAAAAGCTACAAACATTCCTGCATGTTAATGATCTTGTATTCACATCTGCAAAACACTCGAAAAATTCTGAGACTGTACCCATACTCATAGTTTAATTGCTATCAATATTGAGTGTTGTTATATTTGTTTTCTTTGATTGTATAACAATTTGACGGAGAAGCAAGATTCGTTTGAAATTTTGCATGATTTTTTTTTTGAGACTTTACAATTTTGTTTTTTCTTTCAAGATGTAATTTTAATCATAGCCATAGCCTCACACTTACATCTTCACCCTTTGATTAAACAAAAACAGTGTTTTGCGTCAATGCAAGGAACGTGATATTCTGATGATGCAATCATTTATTGATTTAGATAATGGGAGACTAAGAAAAAAAATGAGTATGTAAAGTACAACGTATGTGAAACGAAATATAAAAATATGTAATTATCGGTCGACAAAAAATAGATTAAAGTTAATATGTCATAAAGCATATTCAACTATAGCTTGACTATCTAAAGCCTAGAGCATACTAAGATCTGAGTCAACAGCAATTTCTACAGGTTTTTTTCACCAAAATGGAGTCCTATTTAATCCAATTACGACATTATTCACTGCTGAATTGATACAATATATAATAACTCGATAATTATCAATTTTTTCCATAACATACAAATTTTATATGGAACAAAAGCAATTCCTTTTGGTATATTAAGAAAAAAATAGCTAGTGCTAACAGTAGTCGAAAGTTTAGTTCGATTTGTTGAACCAAATGTCCATAAATAAACTTTGTTTAAAGCTTCATCACTATGATAAACTTTATTTGACGAGTTAAGTGCAAGTTATACTTCAGATATTTCACTGTTTGTTGTTGTATTAATCAAAATATTTTCAGTTGTTGAATTTCGAGGTCATTTCATAACTCTCATTATTTTCATCAGCTATATAAAGACTGAAATTATCTTCAACATCAAAACTAAATGAATAATCAAGACAATTAAGTGCATATGGATTAGTACCACGTTGTTCAGCAACATTTGTACTAATAAGAGAACTTGTTAGATATGTTCGTAATTCATTTGTATGATGATCACTAACATACATCAACTCCTTATTATCAAAAATAGTACCTTCAAGCTGTTCATTACCATTATCAGTAATTTTTTCTATTTTAGTAGTGGCAGATACAACTACTCCTGTTTGGTTCCAAGGAAAATTTGAATTTCATGTTGAATATTACATTTTATACAAATACTTCATTAGCATACTATGGCTTACATGAATCGAAAGCCGTGGTTGTTGTTCTGGTTATTGTTGAAGTGCTTGAACTACTAGAAGTGGTTACTTTACAAAATCAAATAAGACATAAATAATTATTTGCAATAAAATTAGATCTTCATATACTGCCTTGAAGTACTGGTCAATATTGTTGAAGTACTTCTAGTTATTGATGTAGTCGAAGTTGTTGCCTATAAAATAAAGAAAAAATTGATATAATTGATTACTTGAAACAAGGCGTTTTATTTTCTACTGATTTGAAGTGCTGGCGGATGATTTTGATGTTATTTCTAGTACTGCTCGTTGTTATAGTTGTTGCCTTCAGTTATGTCACTAATGAATAATCAATGAATCAGTATTAATATCTAAAGAAATAATCGAAACAGATTCTTTAATAAAATGTCGCATTTATATGTTAACAAAAGATTGATGTTTTTAAAGATAATAATTTTTAGATAAAATTCAGATTATTTGCGAACTAATGAAAGTAAGTTTCGTTAATAAACAGCAATGTACGAATGTATTTTTGATGAATTCAAAGCCTTTGAATGAGATGAGATTTGAAAGCTAAATTATACAGTCATTTGAATTAATTCACTAAGAATAATTCTTTCATAATAATGTAATAATGATTGATTATTAAACACAATGTCGATAGTTTCATTTTAAGTTAGGAACTTTTCAGTATGCATTAATCATTCCAATAATGGCTGCAATTACTGCAATAATAACAGTTGCAAATATTGCAGTCATCAGAAAACAACAACAGAGTATTTCCATGGGCCTCAACCAAAAAATCTACAAGTATTTCTCAATTGTATGAAACTTTCAAAGTTTGTAGACCATATTAAACTATTAATATTCCCAAGACCAATTTTTTAATTTCATCAACAAGTAGGAACATACGGAACATGCTATTTTCTATGATTTTTATGTATGATCAGGGTGTATGTGAAGGTATGGGTGTGGGTGTGGGTGCCTTTTTTTCTAAACCTTTACCCACATCCACACCCATACCCTCAAAAATGAAATGGAAAAAGGAACTTTTTTTTGTCCGAGAGAGAGTTGAAACCGCAGCTCACTAGTTCTTTTTCATTAAGAAGTTATTCAAAAACCATCCTAGTTTGTTGTAGTCTGATATATGTATTAGATCAATGTTAACTAGCCAGAAAATTTAGTCGTTTTTTTACTTCAGGTGCCTTAGTTGCATTGCATTACGTATTATCTTTTGATTTTTTTCTGATATTGAATTACCTCCCAGAGTCATGTGTGTCAATGTTGAGTTTACTTTAACCATCTCTAAGAATATATTGACGCTTTTGTCTGTAATTTTATTACAACCAAGACCTAATTCCTGGAGAGCAATTTTTTGTTGTTTTGCAGTCCTTCACATAATGATCGTACTTCTTTATCCCCAATTTCATTCCAGCCAAGCCAAATTAATTGCAACGTACAATTTACTTTTAACATTTCAGCTAAGTATTGAGCACCTTTTGAAGTGATTTCATTACGCTGAAGAATGAGTTCTTTGCAATTTGTATTTGTTTTTAACTCATTTGCAAGAATTTTCATATCAGCGTCAATTAATTGCTGATGTTTGAAATTCCATCTAGTTGCTGTTTTGCATTGAGCCATTAGATCATAGACTTTTTTAGTTTCGACATTAATCTCGTTATCATTTGGAGCGCTTATGAAGAGTTGTCTCAACTGAACCAATAAGCTCTTAGGTTTCTGTTCTTGTTCTACTGCTGGATTAGTGGTCCGTTTCTTCGTACAAGCTGATTCTATTGAAATAAAAAGCGGTTCCAGAAGAGAAATTGGTGGCTGAACCTCTTTCAAAGTTATTACATAAAGATCATTGCCTAAATCTAATATGCCCGTCCCCTCGAACTGTCTAGCTGGTAAAAGTAATAGTTCGTTTTCAAGAGCATAGTACGAATGATTTCTGATGCTTTTACTATATAAACAGCAATCAATAGTGAACAATGTACGAACACCAGATTTTCCAAGAAACTGCGGTGATTGTAGAACCTCGACCGATGTTGTAGTCGAACTAAACTCCCACCACGGCTGCATTCTTCCTTTAGTATATTGTTGACTTAGATCAAGTTTTACACCACGAAATAGAGTGACACCAGTGATAGAAGGCAACTTCCAGAGAGCTGTTAAGATGAACTTTAGGAAGAGGAACCATGGACGAAGCAATTCACGTTGTTCTGTACGTAGTGTCTCATTTAGAAGATGGTAGACATAGTTGGGTGACCACCGCATCGTGTACAAGAATATACTAGCTGATTCATCTGACGATAGACCATCTTTTGGTTCTTGACAACGTTGCAGAGCAATATAGGCCTTATGGTGAATGTCAGGTACGATGCCGTATAGAGGAACAATGGCTTTTTGTAAGGAGACGAGTTTCATCTTTTCATAGCCTTCAATTGGAAGAAATAGTTTACCAGATTCGAATTGCACATCGGAAATACGCTGCAGCTGATATTGGTCTTGTTCTTTACTATGTTTTGAAGTCATTACATCTCTTACAAGAGTCTTTTTTTTCTCCGAAGTCCTGTCAAAAGAGTGTTAACAAATCTATCTTTTCTTTTGTTGTAAAAAAATAAGGTTCTTATCAACAACATATGTAATTCACGTTCTTTATTACATTTTTCCTTTAACTAAGAAACAAGAGTGAGAATCTTTTTCAAACATGGCTGCTTTCTTTTGTTCTTATCTCTAAAACCCAGGTAAAGAAAAAATCTTTCATTGAACTGGCTGTCATCTTATAAGAACAGCCGTAAAGTCTTTCTTCTAATGTAAAATGTCAGACTTTTTTCACTGTTAGTTACATTTTGGAAGTGGAGAAGAGTGTGGGTGTCCATATGCGTGAAAAGAGGAACAAAATGTGTATCCACACCACAAATCCACACCCTTGTCTGTGTCTTCATATACCATGAAAAGGAAGTGACACTATGCTAGTCTCATTTTGAACAATCGGTTGTAATGTTCTAATACAAGATCATAATGATCAAATTGATGATATATGATACCAAAGTTATTCTGAAAGCGATTAATGTAAGAATGATTGAAGGTAGACGATCTTTCGTTTGAAAGCCTAATACATTCTCGTTAAAGTTCGATGGTTCTAAGTAGTTGTCCTGTGATAAATGTCAGCTTTATTTATATGATCCTAATCATTTTCTTGTTTGCAAAGTTCTCTTCTTTTATCATATCAAGAAAATGCAATATGGTGATGATTTTTTATTCAATGAACTGTTGAATTATTGAGTACTTGATGATAAAAATTTTTGGTTCATTCGAATTTACTCATAATCTTGATCAAAAGTAAGCAGATTTCATGTAATTCAAGAAAAAAAACCGAAATGATTTATTTATTTTAATAGACAAAGAAAAACAAAACCAAAACCAAAAAAAAAAAAAAAGAAAGAAAAATGAATCACAACATGAATGTAGCTAATATCTATAATAAAATAATAAGTCCTCGATGAAATTCAACATAAATGTATAACCGAAAGACAATATTGTTTTCTTGACATCATTTGTTTATTGTATACCATTGCAATGAAAAAGAAACAACATAAGTACTTACTTGTATGAATGCTAAGATAAAAAGCTAGGTTTTAATTTCAGTTCAGTTTGTGGTGATTTTTTTCCACTTTCTAAAGAAATAAAAATTTTAATCGAATTATTTATTTTTTCTTTTTTTTTTCGCAAGCACCTTGATTCAATGGGATATAAGCTGGCATTACACTCGGAAGAACAGTTGGTTGTTGATCCGTTCTAATATTGAAAGAACAAGAAAAAAACAATTTTAGATGCCAACCGTAAGAGAAAGATCCCACTTAGAAGAATTTGATTTGATTTTCAAAATATTATTTTCATTTCGTTTACGTCGATGAGTTAAATGACATTGTTTACCGCGAGGACATTGACCCGTTGATTCAAAATGAGGACATAGTAGAACATGTTGTTTTGAACACTGGGTTATTGTTTTTTGAAATTCAAATATATAAAAACAAAAACAACAATAAACATTTTCCTTATACACACCTCAATTCCTTTTGCACAAAATCCTTGAACAAAATCTTCACATATTTGAGCATCATGTCCAACGTATGAATGTGCATATGGACAATTATCTTGACCACAAGCACCTTTTATAAAATATGAACATGTTGGTACCTTGCCAGGTGATAATTCATGTGCATAAGGACATGAAAAATTTTTACAACGTCCATTTAAAAATCTTTGAACAAAAACAACAAAAGAAAATGATAAATTTGATTAAAATATTTAATTAACATACTGTGTACAAACAGCAATTCGTGTACGATCATGAATAAATGGACATTTATCATCACGATGGCATTTACCAAATCGATTAAAATAAATACAATTTTTTTTCTTTTTCATTGTTGTTATTTTTTTCTTTGCATTTCTTAAACGATAACGTCCATTACTTATTTGAATACTTCGTTGTAGAAGAATACTAAATATTAAAAAAATATATATAATTAATTAAAATTTAGAAGTAATGAAAACAAAAACAAATACTTGGCTCGTGCTATAGTTGGATGTTCAACTTTTTTTATGGGAATCGATGATGATAGAATTTTGTTGTTGTCAGAATCCGAAGCTTAAAAAAAAATTAATAAACAATAAGAAACTTTTGCGATGAGATTAAAATATTACTTAAACGTTGAAGACATTTGCCATTTGGATGCGTATGAAATTTAATACCACGAATACGTACAAGACATTTTGATAATGACGCACGAGGTTTACGTTTTGTTATACGTCCATTTATTACACTGGATGTTAAGATCTTTCGACGATCAAGTTTAAAACTAAATTTCATTTCAAATGATATATTTTACTATTTGACAAAAAAAATCTACTTCTCATGAAGTGCTACTATTCTTTACGATATTGAACTGATATTTTGGATGCCTTCTAGAATCCGTCAGATTGATCAGGAGCAGGTCGAGTCCGAAAATTTTCGATTCGATGTCTAACAAAACAATGGTGGAAATAAGATGATATTTGAATCATAACTCCAGTATATGCAAACTAATAGCGAATGGCTTAGTGCTTGTAGTTAAGGTTTATTGTCGCATATATGTACTCAAAATATAGGCTCAATATCATAAAGAATAATAGCACTATGAAATGCAATTGCTTTTGTTCAACATTGTAAAAACTTTCTTTCTAACCTGTTACTATCAGTTTTTTTCAAACTCGTTCTAATCCATTTGTATTTATTTTCTATACTTTTTGCTATTGTTGTTGATGATTTATCAATACTTTTTGCTCTAATAATTGTTGGTTTTGGAATATTAACTTTTGATTCTTGTTTAATTCCATTACGAATAAGTTTAAATTGTGATGTAGGTCGATTAATTAATGATAAATTTCTTTTTATTTTTGGTATTTTAATAAATGTTGTTGTTGAATGAATAAGTTTAAAACGAGTTTTATGTGAATATGGTTGATGATAAGTAGAAAATTCCATCTATAACAAATAGAAAGACAAAACAAAAAAAAAAGTTGAATTTGTATGTTTGTTTTTTTTTGTTAATAATATTTCATTGAACTACACAAATACATATAAACAATTGAAACAAAACATTGATTATTTTATTTCATTGAAAATTATGGATTACGAATACCAAGTGCTTGTTCTAATTCAGCACGTTTTTGTTGAACTTTATTATAGAAATATCGACTAACAGCTTCGTATGACCATTGTTCAGTATAATAATCAGCTCTTCGTTCTTCTTCATTATTTCCAATAGATGAATCAGTCATCATTTTAAGATCACGAGATTGTGATGCTAACCATTTACATATAAAACCTTGAGGATCATCAGCAAATGAAAGATAAAATTCACGACTTTGTTTTAATTGATTTATACTATCAATATATTGAAGAATCTTAAATAAAATAAAATAAAATAAAATAAAACATTTTTCTTTTTGATTGATATTCTTTTACTTTTCCATCTAATTCTTCTAATTCATGTGTATTTTGTGGTGTAAGAAATGTCCGTGTAGAATCTCGTACTGGATCATCAACTTCAACATCAATATCATAACAAGCATGTTTTTTTGGATCAGTACCAAGACTACAAAACGACAGAGAATAGATAAATTTCATTTTTTAAATTTATAAACAAAAAATATTTTACCAAAGTGTATGATTGATAATAATAGGTTCTGATGGAAGAATAAGTTTATTAAGTTTACTTGGTAAATCAGAAAAACGTATTCGTGGACAATCAAATATCTAAATGAAAAGTATTATGAAATTTCTAATTCGAAATATAAACTTAATTAAGATATGTTTGAGTCTTCCCATCAAACGAAGTCCAACTAGTCACGATTTCAAGTAATTTGACAAATATGGATCTAAGAAAAGATTGGCCCTCTACTGACAATTTGCCAAAGCTGGCGGTTCAGATTGCAATATAGACTTATGCATTGCAAATGGTTTTTGAGATTATTGTGAAACATGAACTTAGATGAAGTGTTGAAGCCAGATTAGGTAAAAAGATAGTGAACAGATAAGTTCCAAAAATAGATAGAATACAGCAATTTTCTTGTGATTAATAACAACTTCTACATAATATTTCTCATTTTAATATGATTCATAAAGGTCTCTAATGTGCGTCTGTCATGCAAAAAAATTTCCTCTTGAAAGAATTAATCTATTCTTTCATTTCATATAGGAAAGTTCAATTATTGAAATTAACAAATTTTTATAGATCTACACCAAGAACATCATTCTTAAGACTAGTGATAATATCCTTCGAATTTAAAATCAAACAAACCGATTGTAGATGTATATCACAATGAATATATTCTCGTTCTTCAGAATCTTGTAATTTATGTGTTTTAATATATTGCCAAAGTGCATGTATAATTGTTTGACGTGTACCATTACTTATTGAAAGTAAACGAGCAAGACGAGCATCAAGTCGATATTGTGGTGGCTGAATAAACAAAAAAAGAACTTAATAATTAAACAAAATGAATTAAATAATCTTACTGAATGATCAAGAACCATTAATATTGTACATTTAACATTTTGATCACCTGCACGACGAACTTGAAAACCATCCGTTTCAGCTGTAGCATTTGTTCGATGCCACTAAAAATTCATATTGTTTGTTGATTTTTTTTTCGGAATTTAAATTTATCAAAAAAAAAGAAATTTTTTTTTCACAAACCTCAACAAGATGATTGTCTGGTCCATATAAATCTTTATCTAATTCAATAACAAGACTACGGAAAAAAGATGAAAATTTACGTTTTGTTTTTCCTTGATCATATTTATTTGTATTAGGCTAGTAGACAATTAATAACTATAATATGTATTTTCTTTTGTATTAGCATTTTTATATTTTAACTCACATCATCAAGTAAGCGACCTTCAACTCGCATTTCCCAATATTGAACTTGTTCATCATCAATACTCATTGTATCTGAATCAAAGCGAACTGGATATTGATGACTTATAAATATTCGTAATTTCTTTTTAATCTTAAATAACAATTAGAAAAACAAAACAAGATGAATTGAATAGATTAATGCTTTTTTTAATGTGTTTTTGAATACTTTTTGTGGTCGTTTAAGTATTTCTTGTAAGTCAAGTCGTTTTCTCATTAAAACACTATCTAATTTTTGTTCAAGACGTAATAATTCAATATATGCTTGAGATTCCGGTACAAGTGAACGTATTTGTTTATGAATAACTTTTTCTGTTAAACGTTTACGTTTTTTTCTAGAATAAAAATTCATATAAATAGAATGAGCGATTTAAAATTTATTTACTGTTGTCTAATTGGACCAGTACCACCTGTTGCAACAGTATTAGGCATCATAACTTGATTTGGACCCATAGCATTTCCATATGGCATTTGTGGTTGTTGTCCTGGTTGAATAATTTGTTGTGGACGAAGATCAGCTGGATAACTTGGACGTTTATTTTTATCATAAAGTGTTGGACGATTATTAATTCCATATGGACTTCCAACTGGTCGAGTCATCATAGATGATTGAGGTGATTGCTGTTGTTGTTGAAGTATTGATGCTTGCATCGGTGATGATGCTACCATAGGACGCATGGATGGAACACCAACGGCTGTATTAGGTTGAGGGATAGGAGCAGCATTCATCATTGTAGGAGGACGTTGCATTGGTGATGGTTGTTGTTGTTGTTGCTGCATCGGATTGGAATACATGGTTTTCTGCGTTTGACAGGGAAATACGTTAGATTGTGATTGCACTGAAAAAGAGGATCATTGTTTACGCCTATATTTCATTCGTTGATGGATTGTGTTTGTAGGTAAGTCGATCAATAGAGGGCAGTAGAAGTTGAATATCAATAATCTAAACGCTAAGTCTTATGCAGATAGGTTTCAACACTCTGATCAAAAATACGTTGCAATCATTTAATAGTTTTAAGTGAAACAGCATATTGATCTTTTTACGCGTATACTTGCACAATAAAGACCTTGGCAATACTCTTCTTTGAAAATCAAATAAACGCCATGATATCATTTTCAAAATTTGAAATTCTATCCTTCATATATTTTCAGTTAACCTACGAAGGGACGACTAATGATTCTCGAAAAATTAACATTTGCAGGCACAAGAAAAGTTGAGCAAATATATAAGAAGCCTGAAAGATATCTAGATGAATCGCTAATCCTCCTTCATCTGCGACTTTGAGCGTAGTATTAGCATAATACAATGAAGTACTCATCCATCGTAATGATCCGCATATCAATTGAAAATCATTTTTTCAGTACCCGTTGAAAGAAAATGAGATATTACAATAACAGTTTAAAAAATTGTACATGCTAATTAACAATTAGCAAAAAATGATTAACTATCAATAGACCTTGCTGAAAGGCGTTACAGAAAACTCGTCGATCTCTCATTGTGAAGAGGATTGTTTTCATTATTGTTCCATGTGCTTTAAGCAAAATTATATTTACTCGCTCTAGAATTTTGATTGCCTGAAGTCCCTATCTTTGAAGATCTTATTATAATTTTTATTTTTTTGTGTTCGTTTTGGAAGCCATTGTCTCTATGTGAATCATCATTTTGATGCTTCCTTAGGCTTACGGTAAATGAAAAGAAATTGAAAATAAGTTAAAATAAATACAATGATGTACGTTAGAAGAACTAGTTTTATACAACAAGATAATCAACATCAAAAGTTTATTTTAAATGCATTTGAACAATCGATAGAACATTCAAAAGTGTAAAAGAAAAGCATTGCTTATTTTTTTTATCTCAATCTGATAATTAATTATCCCCATCTTATTTCGATTCAGGTGCATTCAATGGATTGTCTTCAACAGCTATTCATCTTTTTATAAACCTTGATCAACAGCGAAGTAAGTCACTTGAGTATTATGACACATTCGTATTTCTATGTGCAATCAACCATAAAGAAACAGAGGTGTTCTATACCAATGTTGTAAAAAAAACTGCTTTCTTTTATTATTGTATGAATATAGAATCACAATGACCTGAGGAAAATAGATAGATTCGATTGATCGAAACGAATATTACAATAATGTGAGTGGATGAAAACTAGCGTTTGGTTTTTTTTTTCATTCTTTTTATGCAATAAACATGTAGGAAAAGAAAAGTTCTTTTATTTCTTTAATATCAAATGTTTACTCTTGGAGTTCTTCTTTATCAAAGATATATTCACCAAGACCAGGACCAACACGTCGTAAGTTGGTAATATACGTGACATATTGATGAATTGATTCAACCTAAACAAAATGAAAAGAATATAAAACATTTCAAAACAAAAAAAGGAGCATTGCATTACTTGTTCATCAAGAAATTCTTCTTCGAGAAAATCCGAAAGATGTGGGTCACTTGAACAAAGACAAGAAAGTGATAGAATTATCATTAAAAATTAATTCATTGTCATACTTATGCTTGATAGCAGAGGCATGTAATTCAAGCAATGCTTGATAAACATCCTTTTCTAATTGTAATGCCATTTCGTGAGCTTCCAAAGATGAACTCCAGCTTTGTTGTGGTGGTTTCTAAATTTAGAAATAAAACTGCGTTTATTATTAATAACAAAAGAAAAAGATAAGACAGTAATCAAACCTTGATATCCAAAAGTACAATAGTACCACCACGTTTGTTTTGATATTCCATAAACTTATTTGCATGTTCATTTTCTTCTTTTGACATTTTTTCAAAAAACTTCTGATGCCCTAAATAACAAATTTTTTTTCAAATAAGATTCCTGTTTTTTTTTGACATACCTTTTAGAGCAACATTCGTACGATCAAAATGATGTGCCATAGCCATGTAAACATAGCTAGCATATAATTCCAAATTGATCTGACGATTGATCAAACCTTCGTTATCTTCATGATAATTACTAAATGATAAGTATATTTGTAATAGAATAAGAAAACCTTCTCAAAATAAAATACATACAATCGAACTAAATTTTCACTTGGTTGATTTGTTGCAACGAAACTTTGTTGTTGTTGTGTTTCATTTTTTTTGTCCATCGACATAATTGAAAATAACTATTTTATTTTCTGTTGAAATATGTAAGAAAAAACCTATTTAGAAGAAGCGATGATGATTTTTTAAATACGATTCGTAACGAACAGTCACTGCTGCTGCAAAACAAATCGACCTTCTAACTAAAGAAAAGTGATAAGAAACAATCAGATTCAAACAATGAGCGAAGAAAAGAATGAGAGAAAGAAAGAGAACAGTAAAACGTACGAGAGAAATTTCTTTTTCTTCGAGCATGGCTTATATAAGTGCTTTGTCGGGCATAGGGGTTATCAAAAAGTAAGAAAAACAGAGCGAACCACTTCTATTTCATATCGATTCTAACATTTAAGAAAAGAAATGTAGAGCAAACACACATCTGTCGGAAAAGAAAGACAATAGTTTGAGAATGTTAAGAAAAGCATAATAAGAGTGATGATTAAAAAACACGATAAGATATTGGTGCACGTATTCTCCTGTGTCTCAATGGTACATCAAAACAAATCGATACTTCTTTTAATATAAGCTAATCAGGTACCTTATATCCTACAAAAACGAATGGGATATGCATTGATAGGTGTCGAATTTTGTGTCTGAAAAATGTAAACAACGAAAATCGTATTCTTAAAATTTTTTTCTCAACACACAAAGTCTATTTTCGTTTCATTGATTAAATAATTTAAAATCACAAACATGTTATCTGTATTAGATATTATCATTATGAATTCTTTACGAAATTAATTTTCAGATTTCAGCGATAGAGTACATCAAGGTCTAAACAACATTTTTCTATTGTAATGCATGAAAGAAAAGTCTACATGAATTGAACAGTTCTATTGCTTGAGTTTCAAAAACAAACGCCGTAGATGTTTCTACAGAATCTTGTTCTGTAACGTACATCCAAGTTAGTAACGAAAAAAAAGTGAAGACTATATTAAATATGCTTCAATAGGAGGCAAAACCTGAATTTAAAACCGGTGAAAATGCTCCGGTAAATTCTTGATAAGAAACTATGCCAAGTTCATTTACTTGGAATTGCTTAATTGTATTCAGAAATCCTTAAAAGTCAAAGGAGGACACTGTATTTAATGATATTGTTAATTAAACTAATTTGGTTTTGAAATAAGTACAGAACAATGAAAAGTGTATTAAAATTTTCGTAAATAGTGATTGAAATTAAATAGCTACTCACTTAGAGAGATTGACAACATAGGAATAGCTGAGTGTTTATTGCAACTAAGTGCATCATAGCAAAATTCGCTTGCAAAATCTCTATTTATTACGCTCATTAACTTTCTCTCTACAAAAATTGTATCTCTTTAAAGAATGAGCTGAATTATATATTCAAATGTCTGAGTGTCGTTGATGACAGAGAAGTACACTAATGAACAAATTTTGTTGTTGCATTATAAATTATTGGATTTTTGGCTTAAAGAATAAAATCTTTCTTTTTTTTTAATTTATTCTTTGTTGTCTTCATCTTTTTCATATAAATAACTCACTTATCTATATTTTCGAAGATAGCTGTCAATGAATACCTCTAGATTACAATCGACGATTTCAACATTTTTTTAAAGTACTCGCTATGTGGAATTTCGATGAAATTCAATAGACAATGATATCGTAATAATTATAAATAAAGTATATATTATTGGATGAGAATCTACAGTACTGTGTCTCGTTTGCTTACTTTTCTATATTTATTTCCGAAGGAATTGAGCTGATTTAACTGATTTGTTTTGTACAGTTAATAAAACTATAATTTAATAATGCACTTCAAAGATAACACACATATCAATCTTCCTCTAGCATTAACTTACGTTCATAAAGTATTTTTCTAGATGAGTCCTGTAAAACAGAGTACATGAGTTTTTCGTTTTTTTAAAGAAAACGTGGAAACATTGATCCTTCCAACAATGTTTACGTAGAATAATGTACTGGTTTTTGTTAACAAGGATAAGGAAGATAGAGAACACTTTATGCCTACTAGATTTCATAATGAAAATAACCTTTGAAATGATGTCCAATGTACAGCGACATTGTTGATCAACTTTGTGTTCTATAAGTGCCTTTTTAATGGAAAAAAACCTTTCTTGTTGATCGAAATTCATTCACATTGATGTACTATTGACTGGTTTACTTTTTACCTGAGATACATGAAATATGCTTCTCATGTTTTTTTTTCTTACATAGAAAAAATCATCTCGATAAATGTAGCAAATTCTTTCGATTGATAGTTCTCATCTACTTTCCTACCCAACTCATATTCTTTACAACAAGTTTTAGATTGACATTACTGGAAGCAATGTATCGATATTTAATATTAAATAAGAATATATCGAGTCAATGAACGCTGGTGCATTTAATAAAGTTAGAATTTTATTGTTTTTAGAAAAAAATATGCACCCTACTCTTCTGATCACGATCTTCGCGATTTTCTTGATCATGTGTTCTGGTCACCGATAGGTTGATATTTTATTTTAAATATTGGACCAAAGTACAATTTTTGACAACTTCGTGCATGGATATTTCATTCAGTCAGTAGCACAACGGATGAGTATTTCGACATGTAAGCCTGGTATAAGGAAAGACTAAAGAAATACAAGAAAAGAGGTGAATTCGAATAAATTCACATTCACATCAAAAATTGAACAGAGCTCTTGCTAGAGGTGTGAGCATGAGCGTAAATCTTCTATTCACTTACACTCTAAGCAAGAGCCATGTTCAGTATTTTATGTGAATGTGGATTTATCAAATAAAGCTATTTTCTTGTGTTTTTTTTAAAATTTTTTCCTTATATTAATCTCACGTGACAGGAAGCTCATCAATTAGTGTACCCATCCAGATAAGATAATGTTCGATCTATTTTAATTTCAGTTACTCAATTTACGGACTCTGTTAGATATTTAGTCTTGGATTACAAGCTCAGTGCTACTTATGCATTAGAAATACTAATAGAAATTGTTCAAAACAAAACTTTACTTAATTCAGACCTTTGGAGTTTATCAAAAAAAGGCTTGTTTATTCAAACTACAATTTTGTTTAAATATACCATAAATACATATCCAAGATACCATGAAATCTTAAATCACTCAAGAAACAACATTAAGAAGTTGATTACTTGGACTATAATACAATAGCTGAATTTAATTTTCAAGTTCGACACGATTGCTCTTGCTTTTAGAGCCTTCTTCTGTATTATTCATGAGTTTCACCAAACCAGACATACAACCAGTACTGGTTCTGGTCATAAAAATATCCAAATCAGTTCTATCTCTCATCAATACAAATACGATAATGCACGAAAATAGAAATAGTTTTGGATTTCAATCTACTTAACAAATCTGTGTGAAGAGTACTTCTACCAATCAGAATAATTATAGATTACTTACTCTTTTGTAAAAGCTAATCTAAATTCTAGCACAAAAATTATATCGTATGCTCAGCTGAACAATCGAGAGAAGATCAAATGCATAAAAGAAAGCTAACACACTAATCTTATTCAAGTATATTCGAAACATTGTTGGTTGAAACTATTCATTTTTTTTTATGCGGCTTAATCAACGACGAAATAAGTCACCTGTGCATTACGATTCATATATATTTTTATGTGCAATCAACCATAAAGAAAAAGAGGTATTTTATATCGATGTTGAAAAAAATGCTTTTTTTATTGATATATGAATATAGAATCACGATGATACGAAGCAAAATGAATAGATACGATTAACCGAAATGAATGTAACAATGATTGAAAAGATGATATGAGTGGATGAAAAATAAGTTTTGATTGTTTTCTCTTCTTTTTTTATGGAATAAAAATGTAGGAAAAAAATGTTCTTATAGTTATTTAATATTGAATATTTAATCTTGAAGTTCTTCTTTATCAAAGATATATTCACCAAGACCAGTACCGACACGTCGTAAGTTGGTAATATAATCGGCATATTGTTTAATTGATTCAACCTAAACAGAATGAAAAGAATATAAAAAATTTCAATACAAAAAAAAAGAAGCATTGCATTACTTGTTCATCAAGAAATTCTGCTTCAAGATAATCCGTAAGATGTGGATCACTAGAATAAAAACAAATATTATATGATTATCATTAAAAATTAATTCATTGTCATACTTATGCTTGGTAGCAGAAGCATGTAATTCAAGCAATGCTTGATAAACATCCTTTTCTAATTGTAATGCCATTTCGTGAGCTTCCAAAGGTGAACTCCAGCTTTGTTGTTGTGGTTTCTAAATTTAGAAAGAAAATTGCGTTTATTATTAATAACAAAAGAAAAAGATAAGACAGTAATCAAACCTTGATATCCAAAAGTACAATAGTACCACCACGTTTGTTTTGATATTCCATAAACTTATTAGCATGTTCATTTTCTTCTTTCGACATTTTTTTAAAATATTCATGATGTCCTAAATAATAAAAAGAAAAAAAAAACATCTTTTCAAAAATTATTTATTTCATCGTACCTTTTAAAGCAACATCGGCACGATCAAAATGATGTGCCATAGCCATATAAAAATAGCTAGCATATAATTCCAAATTGATCTGACGATTGATCAAACCTTCGTTATCTTCATGATAATTACTAAAAGATAAGTACATTTCTAATAGAACAAGAAAAAATTCTCAAAATAAAATACATACAATCGAACCAGATTTTCACTTGGTTGATTTGTTGCAATTAAACCTTGTTGTTGAGTTTCATTTTTTTTGTCCATCGACATGATTGAAAATAATTATTATTTTTTTATTTAAATATGTAAAAATAATATTTGGAAGGAGCGATAATGATTTTTTTCAATACGATTCGTAACGAACAGTCACTGCTGCTGCAAAACAAATCGGCCAACTAACTGAAGAAAAGTGACAGGAAACATTTATATTTATACCACGAGGAAAGAAAAAAAAAAGTCGAGATAAAGAGAAAGAATGAGTAAAAAAATAGGAGGGTTATTTCTTCTTTTTTTTTGTGTTTCTTTGCGCGTGATCTTTATACATGCTTTCTCGAACATCGACGTTACTAGAAAGGAAGAAAAACAAAGAGCCCCATTACTATTACATATCTGTTCTTCGCATTTTATAAAAGAATAATAGTGCAATAAATGAAAAAAAAAATAGAAAAAAGATATGGACGAGGGAAGACAAATTCGTCGGAAAAGAAAAAAAAGAATGCAATAAAAATTGTTTAGAAATATTGAGAAAAATATAATAAGAGCGATGATTAAGAGAAAAAAAATACGAAACATTAGTGCATTTTCTTTTACGTGCTATAAGTACGCAAAAATCAAACGATATTTTTATCAATATAAGACTAACCGAGTACGTTTCTTAGGACAAAAATACATCCGTTATGCACGTGTTGAAGAACAAGGCATGCTTATTCAGGTTTCAAAACCAAAATAATGTAAATTATTTGCAGTTTTTTGTACACCCATCTATTGGAGCATTTAGAATAGATAAACCTATTAATCAGGAACGTCATGTTACAGAGTACAGTACATTTGTTGATAGATGTCAAACTCCGTGTTTGATTATAGCACATTATGAGAAAAATCAGCAACAACAGTAACATTCTTATTCTATTTAAACTACGCAAATGTTTTTTGAGATTTGTTTGTATTCAATTTTGGTGCTCATGAAAACTATTAGCAACGAAAATCGTGTATTTAAAGTTTTTTTTTGTATTAATACAAATGCTATTCTCATTTTGTTGATCATATAATATAAAATTATAAAAGTGTTATTTGCATCAGATATTGTTATTATTAATTGTTTAAGATTAATACTTGGATATAATTTTTTGTTAGACAATCGTTATTATCATTCTGTATGCTCGAAAAGTGTGATAAAATCATAAATAGTTACGCTTTATCAATTTTTTTTTTGTAATTGCATTTTATTATAAAAGAAAATCAATGGTAAGATTTTAAAGTTGGATTCTTGTTGATTTTAGTCAGTATGCGGGATGTCCTCAGGCTATTAGGATTGAGGGAAAACAGCAACTGAAAAGACAGGTGTTTGAGAATATTGCAAGTAGGAAAGATGATCGTTATTGCGAACATTGCTGAATAAAATAAAGGAAAACTATTATGTAGTTCTGTTGAAGAAAAGAAAAGCTTAGCACGATTATATTTTTCCTCTCTCCGACGAAGGATACTACCGGTCAATATTCAATGTAGAACTAGTATTTCCTTTCAGTTCAATGACATGTTAATCTAAATATGGTTCTTTTTTTCTGTTTGCATCGTATATCAAGTAATTTGAGAATATATATTCAATATGGCGATAATCATGATATATTGAGTTAACTAATATACATTCAGTTCTAGAGATGCATCATTTTTCATGAAAGAAGTCAGCGAGGACATGCAAATCTTCAAAAACAATCGATTTGCAAGATGTCACAGATCACAATGACAAAGTTATCACATAATTATTCATCTTATCTCTTATTACAAACACAAAATGATAAGAATTCCATTGTTTTTGTTTTTACTGAATTTTCTTTATTCTAATTCTAACTAAATATTTTAAAATTTTTACAAAACAATCATAATTTTTAATGGTTGTTTCTTTATTGTCCAAAACACTATTGCTCTTCGTTACTTCTTTTCTAGACTAGATTAAATTGCAAAAAAATAGAAATATAAACCATGGAGAATCTATAGAAAACAAAAAATTTTTCTTAAAATGTACTTTCTATTGGTATGATGTTAAGTTAGGAAGGTAGAAAGAACATTCTTTTAGGACAAAATTTGACACAGTGCTTTTTGAAAGTTTATTTCCATTGTTTTTTGAAAACTATTACGTGCTTGACGTTGATTTAAACCCCTTTGAATAAATATTTTTCTCCCTCTCGAACATCTCGTGCTATGATACTACTTCAACCAGTTATGTGTCTTTTATTATCAAATATTTAATGTACTTTTTATCACTGGTATCGAGCGATATTCTTTTTTTAATTTTTATTTAAATAAATTATTGAAGATTTTTATTTAATTACCGAAATAAGCAATGTTATATGCATAATGACAATCGTTTTGCTTCAATGATTTATCAAACAGAACTAATAGCATGTACAAGATACTAATATTTTTAAACAGTACTTTCATTATACATATTATTACATAATAAATGCCTGATGTGACCTTAGACAGAGATATTTTAAATAAAATGACAAATGTTTTATTCAGATACTGAAGAAAAAGACGAAATAGAACAAATTTTCATTTTTGTATGTTTACAATGAAAATTTTAATCAATATGTAACATATGTGCATGAATCATTCAATATGGTGGTTTTTACTTGCTGAATACAGTGAAGAAAAACATATGATTAATAGGCGTGATAATGCTGATTGTATGTCGCCTTTCATAGAGAATGCATACATTAAAAAAATGCAATATTAATAACAAAGCAAATATAATATTTCTAAAATTAGATATCATTTTTGATTTTTCGGCATCATTTGAATTTAGAAGAATAATGAATTCTTCATATCGAACTATCATTACATCTGATATTATCTAATTGAAAAAATACAACTTTTATGTATTGTTTAAAAAAACAAGCTTATAAATGAAAGAAAAAAGTATATATATATATAACTATATTTAAAATGATTCTATTTGGTCTATGAGAACATTCGTATGATTAATTTGTATTTCGACTGTTTTCTAATCTTAGCTATAGAGATATAAAGTACAATTATGACTTTATTTTACATCTATTTGAAGTTCAAATAAACAATAAATCATTATTTTATATTCGAATTAAACTAGATATTATCATTAATGAAATTAATCATCACAAAAATTGAAATGATTCTCAATAGATTTAATTTATATGTATTTTGTCATGGTCAAGGTTATCATAATTTATACAAGAACATGTAATATTTGATTTTATCTAGATATTAATATTTTTACCCACTTCTTTTGTCATGCATACCTCATCAATGAAACCTATGAAGTGATTCGACTATAGTTGTTTATTTAGGTAGTGAAAAGAGCATGAATAATACGAAATTTTACATCGCATTTGTAGTTTTTTAATGAAATACAAAGAAAATATCTTTTGTAAAAATAAAGAAAGAAAAACGTTTGAAATATAAATCATGAGGTTTTTTTCGATCGATTAGAAATATAATAATAACAATCCTTTAAATGCTAGATGAAAGAAGCATTATCGAAAATGAACTTCGTAGTAGGAAATGAAAATCGACAAGAAAAGAATAAAGATTTATTTGTTTCACATCTGTCATTTGGTTTGTCTTAAAGATCTGAGTCACATTCATACTCTTTACTTTCGAACTTATGGCAATTTCTTTCAAACTTTAATTTGTTTCAAATTATTTAACGAAGAAACATATTCAACTATCAGATGCCGTTCGACCTCATATTATGATTATGAATAGATCAAGTTTAAAGGGATTCCAAGCCATGACTCATCCATAAAGAGTTTCGACCTAAAGTTTTGCTTATAGGCACGTTTTCATAATCACTAGATACTCCTCAAAGCTTTAACGAAAACCAAACATATTTTTCTCAAGATAGTCAAAATTCAAAAAAAGCAGTGGCTTACGATAATAGAATACAAAGATCGGGTCTACTTTCAAATTCATTATATAGAGAAAGATATGTTCGTTTTTTTGAAACTTTCAAAACAATCTAATGACTATCAAACGTGCTTATAAGGAAATTTTCAGGTTGAGATTCTATGTTTTGCATTTTTTCGAAATAGTTTGTCCTCAGTGAAAAATCTTATTTTAATGGCCATAGATCTTTATCAGTCAGCCATAGACTCAAATCATTTTAAGTTTGTCGCAGCCGCATCGATATCTACTCGTAGTCATAATATGAAGCTAAACGGCATTCGATAGCTGAACATGTTCCTCCGTAAGAAAAAAACTAAACTGTGAAATTTTTTTTGTATCAACAGATTTCATTGTTTTATAATATTCGAAGAAAAACATTACAGATAGAGTTATCAACATACCATCTTCTGATACAGAAGTGACTACTTCGAAAAACAAAATCAAAGATATTTTGAATAAGATAACATGTATGATAGACAAGCAAGATTTCAAATTGTAATTTGCTTATCTGATGGTTTGATGAATACATTGTGACACAACTAAATCTTATCACAACTATTATGAATTTGGAAGCATACTGTATGATTTTTTTTATCTTTTAGAATTTCTATAAAAATCTCCTTCTGAATAAAAAATAAATACACGATTGCAGCTGCCCAGACAGTTATTTCTCATATAATACTTTGTTAGAACTCCTAGCAGTCTAAATCTAATAAGAATCATTTTTAAAATTAGTTGTAGATATCGTCTTCATCCTCACTACGAAGCATCTAAATGCAAGAGACAAAAAGCACAACTTCAGTACTGCAAGGTACGAATCAAGTACGATGAAGCACAGGTTAAGTGCGATGAAATATTACAGCCTTGTACTTTTCTCCGTTACCTACTTTGTCTTTAGAAAGCAAATCTTTTTGAGGTTATCTGTCTAGTAAACAACATTCATGTTAATACTAAAAATAGTAAAATATAACTTATTCAACAATAGGAATTATTCTCTGATATTATTTCCACTCACTTTATAATAAACAAAAATATCCTAGGAGCAACAATCGCTTCTTAATATTCAAGACAAGCATCTTCTGTTATATTTGAACGAAGCAGTCATTCATGAAGTGTGGAACATTTATCTCCAATCTACAAAGCCACATAAATTAAAGAATAACCTTTATGTATTACTTTACATAAATCACTATCGCTTATTCTGCTATTATTTCTGAGTTCTTTAGCAAAAAATACGCGTAGAAAAATTTAGATGAATTTACATAAAACGTATAACATCTTTCATTTTGTTTTTATTTTGTTGTGTGTTTTAAATTTGTTTACTGTTGTCTAACATATCATATCTTTTTAATATATTTACTGATAAAATTTTGTTTTCATTTACTAAGCAAATTTCAACGTATTCGTTGGTCTATTATCTTGAAAACAATTTTTTAATAAAAAAAAAACATTTCCAATTGAAAAGCTACATGACAAACATAATTATACATGTAATTTTGTTCTACACTCGTACACTATGAAAATAAAATGAAAACCGATAATAGTGAGAAAAATATTATGACGAAAAACAAGCACTAACTGCATTATTATACAATGAAAATGTTTGATATTTTTATACTTCTGTTTGACTGTAAGCTATTTCATACAAAAATAGATTCAGCAATTAGTTAAATATAACGAAACATTTGTGTTGAGAATCACAAAGAACAATATTTGAATGATAAACAACGATACTATGATTCATATCAGTTTCTAATTGTATTTCATCAATTGTAAGATAAAAGTGATCGTCAATGAGACAACGAATCTCTGTGATATTTTCAGATCTTGTCTCAATTACAGACCGACCAAATCTTGATCGATCTTCAATCTCTCCTTGTCCTTGTCGAAACCATTGTGAACATTTGGCAGCTGTATTAAAAGGTAGAGCTTAATCGCTGAAAACAGAATATAATTCGTCTTGAATTGATTGTGATTGAATGTTATGTGCAGTACGCACCTTTAATAAAGCTCGAAAAATTTTCTTTATACATTGACAAATAATGGTGTGTAGTTTTCATTGAAATTTTTCATATGATATTAGCAGTTGACTAATGTTACTATAACACAAACATGTAGATAAGTTCTCGGAATATTTTTCTCAGCTTCTTGCACTTTTTTAATATGATATCGATCTTAATACTTTTGATGGGCTCTACATATCAACATTAATAAATCTGACTATATTCATTTTTTTTTTGAAACAAAATGCCTCTTGTCATATATTATTATGCGTTAAACATACATACTCTTATCAATGACATTTTATTATATCCGTTTAGCACAGTTATCATTGATCTAGATCTGATTATTCATAACCGATTGATTGATGATCTTCTGATCTTATTAAAAACTCTAAATCCTATTCAATTCATTGGCAATACTATCACGTGATATTCTTTCTATAGTTAGCGATCTTCAAAGATGCTTACCCATCATTTTTCTAGTCATCTAATTATAGTTTTAGACTGAAGACCTGACCTAACAGAAAATTCTCTTACTCATGAAGTGTTCTATGTACGTTGACTATTAGCATATTGGTCATCTTCAGAAAATATATTTCGAGAATAGACTGAAGTAATAAACATATGCCCCAACGTAATAAATATACAAGCGAACAGATGTTTCAAGATATTAACCATAGATTATCAACGTCTCTAATATTGGTCTAAAGCAGGATGGCAACAAAGTTCGCATACATTGCTCTTGTTGTACATGACGAACATCATAACCATATAACATGTCGACTCAATCATACAAAGAATATAGTACTTGTAATGATTTTCTATGTTAATATTTGAAAATTATACAAACTAATTTCACGATTATAGTTTTCTTGAAAAAAAAACTTTGTTCCTAGGTTGAAACATGGCTATGTCTTTAATGTGTTGGATTTTCTTTAACTTCAACTATAAGTTAGGTATTTTGAGAAGATGACAGATTAAATATAAGTAGGCTTTGTTGAATAATTTAAATGAATTGCAGAAATTTAATGAATGACTTGTCATCTTGAGAAAATAAATAAGTCACATTAAAAGTCAATATAATGAAAGACAATAATATACACATACAAAAAGACTTTATATTGGTTACAGTGTTAAATCATCGTCTCTGAAATGCTGCGCTCTTTAGTTTTAATACTTTATTACTTGCATCTTAGTAAGTGTTTAATTCATTAGGATTCAAACTATACTTATAAATCACTTATTGAATAGTCTTGATCGTGATTGTCTGTATTATTACGTTCCTAATCTTTCACCAGTTTATCAAATACATTGTTATTGTATTAGCTATCGACTTGATGAGAAAATATCTGATCATAAAAATCATTATCATCAATCTTTTATATTTAAACAACTTCATGAAAATCATATAACAAGTGATCAACTATATGCACGGTCAGCACCTATTGATCTGTTCAAACAATATCAAATTTATCTAGATAATATTTCTTTGACTGCTACATTTTACTACTATAATTGCACATTTCCATGGGTTGGGTCTTATTATGAATATAGTTTTGATCAACACAAATGGGCTCTTGATAATCTGATTATATATGATTTGAATTCAAAAGACCATTCTATAGAACTCAAGATAATCCACAGAATTCTTCTTGCTATACGCATCTTGAATGAAATCGTCCAGGCGATTATGATCAACTATTGAGAGTATGTCTTGACAGGTGTGAGATATGTGACGGAAATGTTGATTGTCTAGAAGATGGACTTGATGAAGAACATTGTTGGCAATTAGAATTGAGTGAATGCAATTATGAAAAAGAATTTCGATGTCATGATGAATTCTGCATTCCTATATGATGAAGCAAAAATTCAGATTGTTTGAATCAATAGATGAGCCATTCGTTGATACATATCGGATGTCTATTAGCAATATAGTGTTAAATTCAACACCCTTGACTCATTTATCGAATCTCACCTCCTATTACATGAAACTGATTTTAGTTTATAAATGAATCTCAAATGAAAATGATTCTCTCATAGAATCTGTTGAATATTTATTTATGTCAGAGAAAAATGTTTCAAAGTTTTCATCAAATCAATGAATATAAAGCTAATAAAATAATTCAAACAAAGTCTTCTACTCAATTTTCTTGATGCAATTACTGCTGTAATCGAAATTCGTTATATAATCAACAAACTCATGATCAATAATTTATTCATAGTTTTATAGTTCCAATCAAAGATTTCATTTACTTAAAACAGACGGTTTTTAATTCACTTCATAGCTGCTAAATATTTTATTCAATGTATCATTTCAACCGTAGTTGTATGCCAATATTTATTTAAATGCGTAACTTTCCAAGGTATCACTAACACAACAAACTCAGAATAAATCATTCATTTCAATTAGTATTCTCCGGAACATAACCGAATGATCAATAAGTAGCGCATCTATGAAAAAAAAATCAATTCAATCACAGTTCTATTTCAAAATCTTATTTTATCGAGCCGAATAATGTAAACGGCGAATATAACTGGAGATTATTGAGGAAAAAACAAGCAAAAAAAACTATTCAATACTTTATTTAACACACTGCATGCAATGTAGATTTAGTTGATGAATATATGACGTATATGCTTTTCTTTTGAAAGAGGTAATCGAGAATCTGAAGAAAGCTAACGGATAAATAATAATGTGTAAATTAGACCTTGATGAAGAAGCTTTTCTTTCCTTGTATAAAAAAAATCAATATGTTACACTGAATACATATCTTAATATTATTACTCATGTACACGATAATTATGAAAAAAAAACAAACGTTAAATGATTAATATTGATATTTTGCTGTTTTGTAACCTTGACCCTTGATTCGTTAATGTATTACACTATCGTTTTCTCTTCTGTTTTTCTTTTTGAATATCAACATTGTAATAGCAAAACAACCATCCCGTGAGATAAAAACATACAAGTTACACTTTTTCTATTGAAAAAAAAAATATATTCATAATATACAAAATCAAGCAATTATATCTTATTGATCATATATGTTAGAAAAACTGAGAGTCTCAAGCGTTGCCTGCATATGACACTCATCATCAAAACCTAGCAACCATCTTAATAAACAAAAAAGCAGTGGGACATCTAAACGCAAATCTTCTATTCAAAGAATTAAAAGCTAGAAAGAAAAAAAAAACACTCGACGAAACAAGTAAGTAGCTAATACTTGATTTGCAGGTAAAAAATTGCAAAATATACGACATCAATCATTATAAAATTTCAATAAAAAAGCAATTATGTATCTTTTCGTATTATTAGATATTTCAATAAATGATTATTTTTTATTCAAAATTTTTAAGAAAAATATTTATTTTAATTTCCTATTGTTTAATTATTAACGAAAAATAAAACACGTTGAACAATTTAAACACATTCCCCTATTAGTTGTGATATTTAATAAGCGAGATATTTTTTTCTCATGCTTAAAATATGTTAACGATCACATTCACCAGAATATATCTTTATTCATATTTCGAATAGATATAGAACAGAAGACACTGAAATCATCGGTCTCTTAGGACATTTTGTCTGAAAAAAAGACGTCTTTGTGTATCTATCAAAATCAGAGCTCCAATTTTCATTCTATCAAGATTTCCCAGAAGACTAAAAAACAATTTTGCAGGATCGTTAACATTCTTAAGAAGTGAAAGCACAGTTCCATTATTATCTCTTCTATTTCTTTATAATACACAACAGGACTTTTAAAACACTTTTCATATATTACATTTTATTTTGTTTTGTTTTTAAAGAAGAAAAAAAATACAGTTATCGTAATAAGAACAAAGTATGGATAGTATAATAAAAAGAAAAGAAAAGCAGCACACACGCACAAAAGAAGAAATAAGCTATCTGCACAGTTTCCATCAATAGTGCAAATAAACAATTATTATCGTCGAATGAAAACTACTGTTAAAAGACCTATATAGAAAAACACAAAAAAAAAACCAGATCTCAACATAAATTCAAAATAATAATATTTACCGAGTATATAACTTGCAATTACTTTTGAATTAGTAGTCATATGTAAATATGATGGTATACGTGGGCTTAAACTATTTTCATTATCTGGTACTGTTGGTAATACAAGAACAAATGCACATAGAGCACCAAGAATAGATAAAATAAAAACAACCAATGGATCTCCTTGAAAAAAAAAACAAAATCAAACCATTAAAATTTCTATTTTAAATCAAAAAAAATTTTTTTTTTAAATTTACGTGTTTCTTGTTGTAGAACAGTTGTTGGATTTGTTGTTGTTGTATTCGTTCGAGTTCTTCTTGTTGTGCCCGTTATATTAGGTTCTTCATCAAAATTTTGTTCCAATGGTTTATAAGATAAAATTGAGCAAGTTATATCTCGTTTACCTACAAAAAAAATAAAATAAAATAATAGACGTTATTTCTTTTCTCACTAATAGAGCCTATTGGATTGGTTTTCAGTGATGAGAAAACTTCCGCTCTGACAGGTTCTATTTGTCTGAGAAATGTTAGAGTGACTATCAAAATTTCGATTAGAAAACCTTGAAACTAATGGTTTCTACTTACCAATAAGTTCTTGAGATTTTCGACGATCAAAATATTGTACACGAATTTTATGCACAACATTCTGATTTGTTGATGATGATGATGTATCAAGAAGACGTACAATACTAATAAAGATAAATCAATTTTATTATAATAATATATTCAGCTATCTTCTTACGTATCTACAGAATGTTGTGCACGGATTTCGCCTTGTGGTTCAGTAACTGAATATTTTTTTGGAGCTGTACATAACACTTGAAATAAATCAATAGATAAATAATAGAAATAAAAGAAATTGAATATTACCTTTATAACGAACGACAAAATCGTATGGATTATAAAGTGTTAATACTTGAGAGAATGTACTTGGATCATCTGATAATAAAAAAAAAAAAATAATTAATTGTACTGATAAGAAACTAATTTTCTCTTACCAAGATAGAATAAAAGTGAATTTGATGAACAGAAAAAAGGTAATTGTGAAGCATTACCAGTCAAATGTGTTGGTAAGGACATAAACACATCTGTAATATATGAAAATGAAAAAAAAATGAGTTGAAAGCAGTTAATAGCACGCGAGGTATCCGTTCGTCAATGACTCATTAAAAGCAGCTGACGATTACAGAAAAATAAATATAGTCCATTCGTTTAATAAATATTGTGAAGCGTAATGAATATGAATTTATTACATAAAACAAATCAAATGATGAAAGAACCTATCAATTCTATAAAAAAAATCTGCAAGATTATTGGTAAATTCAAGTAAATCATCCGTATATAATATCAACGACATCTACAAATATTTGTCGCTCTATGAAGGTCTAGTTGTCTGATATTAGAAAAAAAGTACGCAATATACGTCTGATTGAAGCCAATAATCAATAGAAAGAACTTGATGAATGCAGAACGATGAGAGAATTCCGTTCAATGAAAATTCAAATATCATCAAAAACAATCAGAATGATCGAAAGTTTGTTTAAACTATAAGCATTTGATATGATTTAACTGTAATACATTTGATTGGTATACTAGCATGATTAAAAATATTTATTCCAATAGATTCATCTGTCTGATCGAAACAACCACGTGGGTATTACACTATCACGTTGTAGATTTCTCTAACGACGGAAAAGTATTCATATGTATATCAAAAAGTTTTTTATATCTTCAGTATGAATGTCAGAAAGACAGAACTGATATTGGAACGATCAAATATAATATCACTGTCATATTTCTTTATGCAACAAATTTCTCTTAGGAGAGTAATAATCTCAAGAATGCATTATAAATATTAACTACGTACAATAGGTGACATCATTTGATCGCTATAATGTTTATTATTATCTATAAAATCAATCTGAAAGTACGAAAGTCTTCGATTGTTTAATTATTATTAACATAATTATCTGTTTCACATAAGTTGCTCAAAGTTAATATTACTTCGAAAAAAAAAAACACAAATTTTTATTTTATCATTAATAAAGGTTACTTTTTATCTAATGCCATCTGTATTTCATTTTGGATTGGTTGATTATTACAACTGTTTATGTTTATTGAGTCCTCGTTTTCTTTCAATATGAAATTGGTTTATCCTATTTTCATTTAATACAAATGGCTGACACATCAAATGAAAATAATTTGTAAGCATAATATTATCGGTTTCTTTTTTCTGAGTTATTATTCTTGATTTATTTTTTCTCGTTTAGTGCCAATTGGTCACTACCAAATCTACAAAAACTTAATGTTCAAGACTTATATATTCGACAACGTCAAAGTTTACGTCCATGGTTTGAATTCTTTAATACAACTAAATTTAAACCACCAGGAAATATTGGAACAGGTATTTAGAATATGAAAATCTTATAAAAAGAAAATAATTTATAATATTATTTTTTTTTTTTGTACAGCTACTCGACGACTGATTAACAATGTTGAACATTTTCAAACAAATTATTTTATTATTATTATTATTTTATCTGTCTATTGTGTGTAAGATTTTTCATGTTTTTATTTTTTTTTTTTTTTCTTTTTTTTTTTTTTTGAATAATTTCTTTTTTCTCTTTTTTGAATTAGTGTTACAACACCATCTTTACTTTTTGTTTTATTAGCAATGGCTGCTGGTTGTTATTTAGTTAGTATAAAAAATCGAGAAAAACAAATAACAGTTATGGGTATGTAATCTTATTTAAATTAAGTCTTTTTGCAAGATGGTATAGTTTCGAAAGCAATTTGTAAGACATAAGATTATATTGCAATCTGACCATTCGTATCTAGTATGAGATTGTTTCTTTTTTGGGTTGTGCTATCGATTATATATTATCGTCTTCCTCTGTTGATTAGACATTTTTTCAAAGATCTGTCGAATTAATTATGAACGAGTATGACCAAGTAAGCAATTTTACTTTACAGACGCAGTACTTCTGACTCTTTTCTGTAACAGTAACAGTTAGAACCAATCAGAGAAAGGATTTGATTAGCGGAAAGAAATTTCTTTCAGGAGAAGTACTTATCTAATTTCTACTAATAGGTTTAGGTCAGAGATCAAAAATGAACTGAAATAGAACTAATTTTCAACAAAATAGTTGAGCGAAGTCCAATATTAAAAACAAAAATAATGGGTTAAATTATAATCGGTTTTTGTCAAAATGTCAAGCGTTCGGTGAAGATAAATCGAGCTTTCATTACTTGGTTGACATACTTAATTTAATTTCCATATAACACAGCCTTTTTTTTTACTTCATAATTAGTTACATGAATAATGTTTATGACAATGAATTATTTCTATGCTACATAATTCTTTTATTTTTTTTCTGCATTTCGATGAATAATCATCTCTTGTCGTATGAGATTATGTATTATCATTAAGAAAAAAACTAGAAATATTTATGTATTGATATTCAAAACTTTATTTTAATCCACAAATGTATTAAATAGTATCAAATTACATCAATATGAACTCTAGTGAAACATTCTAATCGTCTGGAAAGGAATTTTTCATATATCGTGTACTAGTGATTAGAAAAAATTAATGTTAATCAAGCCGGTGAAACTCAATTCGATTCAGTCTCGGGAAAATTCAGATCTTCAAAACTATTTTTTTGAATTTTTTCAAAAATGTTTTACAAACAAGTTCAATTAAACCGCTTTTTAGGCTTATCTTACAATGGCTTTCCTTCGCTGAAGTCAGATCGTGAAGAGTTCAAGATCATCTTATTCTCTATTAGATGAATTTATTTGCAAAGCATTTTTGATAGAACCTAGAAATTTGATTTTCGAGAGACTTTTCACCTCAGCTTATTAATGTAAAGTTAGCAAGTACCTCTTCTGATAGAACATTCTTGGCTTTAAAATTATTTTGCATTTCAAAAAAAAACAAACAAACAGACTGTGGTACAAATATGTACTATTCGTCTTGAAAGGATTAATAAATATTCTTATATTTAAGTATATTTTTTTTTTGCAGGACGTCAAATTCCATTAGTACAACAATATTTAGTAGTGATTTGTCTTTGTATTCTATTATTGATTATGGTTGGAGCTGGTTCAGCAATATTTTGGATACTTGGTAATTAAAATGAAGACAACCAAAGAGAGAATATTATAATAATTGATTTTCTATATATATATAGGTGCCTCGGTATTTGTTATTGTTCTTCATGCAATTCTTCATCAAACACCAAATCAAGATGCATTTGGTTTACAAATGCAAGAAGTTTAAAATTGAACAAATAATCTCAGAAAACTCATTTGTGATATTTTAATCTACACTTAATTTTATGTAAAATTTTTCTTCTCTACATAAAATTTGTTCGTTTTTTCTTTTTGTTCTCTAAATAATACTAATAAAACAATAAATAGATATTTATCTTACTAATATAAAACATTCTCTATTTTAGATATGGCACCATCATCGAATTATATAATTGAAGTTCGAATAGATGTTTTGAAAGCATTGAAAATTTTTGGATTAACAGCAACTGCATTAACAACTGTTGGTCTTGGTGCATATTATATTCATCAACGTATACAACGCTCTAAACGTGTTATACTTCGTGATGAAGTTAAAAATGTTCTTGAACCATTTCAATTATCAGATGAACAACTTCGTCGTGTTATGGCTAATTTAAATATAGAAATGACCAATGGTTTAAAATCAGATGGAGATTTAGATAAAAATGATTTAGCTATGTTTCCAACATATGTTCATCGTGGACCAAATGGTCTCGAAACAGGAGAATATTTAGTTGTTGATTTAGGTGGTTCAAATTTTCGTGTTTCACATGTTCTTATTGAAGGACGAAATCGAATATATTTAAAAAATAAAATATTTCTTATACCACATTCATTATTATTAGGTGAAGGTGAAAAATTATTTGATTATATTGCTGAATGTTTACAAAGATTTATTGATGATAATAAATTAGCTGCAAATAAACCCGCTGATTACATATTTGATTTAGGTAAAATCATTTTTTTATATAATTATTTAGAATCGAAAGAAAGACAAGTCTCATATTAATGTTTTCTCTGTTCAATTATCCCCTATAAAAAGAGTTCATGTTCATAGATTATTTCTTAGGTGATCAAACACATGCAATGAACCTTCACTGTATGTTCTCATATTTGCTAGAAGAGCATATTTTCGAATTTCGATCTGCAACATTGCCAATATGAAGATCTATTCTTTCCTATAGGCACAATATACAGCATATCTTTTTTTGAAAGTTGCGAGATTTAACTTAAGAGTTCTGAAATTTGACATACGAAGTAGCTTAATGAAATTTATTCACAACGTTCGATCTCCTAAGAAAGAAGTTATGTACATGCGAACTCTTTTAATGAATGACATAGTTTACTAAACCTTACAAGATGCACAGAGTCGTGATTCGAAGGTAAATAGAAACCTGAAAATATTTTCAAGTCGCCAATTGTTTTCTTACTGAAAACTAGTGAGTTATGAGTTATCAGCCATTCTAATTATGTCCATTAGAAATTCTGTTAGAGTTTTATATGCTGGTTTTTCAGACTATAAAACTTTTCGCCAAATTTTTTTTTGTTTTTGATCTCTTAGTAAATAACTCATAATCATATGATATAGTAATAACCGACAAGCATTTTCGAATATTGAGCAAATTAGATAGGCAATAGTGAAGTAGAGATTGTATCACCATGATGTTTGGTTACGGTCATGACACACATGGTTACAATCAGAAAGGTAAAAGTAATTTGTGATAGGGTGAATGAGTCATATGTGGTATTTTTCCCTTCTTCTATTCTTTGGGGATAGTATTGATGTTGTTTTACATGATTCTTATTTTTTCCAAGTGTCTTAGACTGTTTTTTTAGTTTGTTCATCTATAAATAGTTATCGTTTATTAGAAAATAAAAGAGATTATTATAATCGATCAATTAGATCGAAATCACCCGTTGACATAATTTTTCATGTTTACACACATAAAATACAAATATTGTTCTTTAATGATTTGTACAATTTTTTCTTGATATTTGCCTCTTTCGATACCAATCATCACTAATTAGTCAGTTTACATAGCTTTTTTTCGATTTTATTTTTTTTGATAAAAGACACCTGTTATCTTTTTTTATATCTCAACAGACGATTTAAAACCTCATTTTATTATGTTTATTTCTAAGTAAACATATATACTATGAGAGTTTAACTGAGTTCGAATTCGAAAATATTGAACCCGATGACTTTTTAAATACTGTCGAAAATAAGTTAGAATATTCTTTCACGTCCAAAAGGATTCTACATAAAACTGTTCTATTACAAATCTATGTGATTTTTAGTGACATCTAGTTATAATAATCACGGTTCCGCATGACCGATGTCCAAACATTTTTAGTTTAGATAATGATTATATCTTTTCGTAAAATTTAAATTTCGGATTATTGTCAGAAAACTAAATTCGAAGTTATCTCTTGAAACAATACTCGTTAATAATTTAAATAATCTCCATCCTTGATCTTCTAAATATATCATGTAACTTAATCCCAAGGAAAAAAGAGTGTGTAAAAGTTTAAGTGAATTCAATATATCTTGATTAACAAAACATTCCTTTTTTTTTTTTGTTTTTATCATTTCAGCTTTTACATTCAGTTTTCCATGTAGACAAACAAGTCTAAGTCAAGCAACATTAGTATCATGGACAAAAGGTTTTAGTTGTACTGGTGTTGTTGGTCACGATGTTGTACTTTTGTTACAACATGCAATTGATCGACGAAAGGTAATTGAAAAACAAAAGTCATTTTCATATGATTATATCAGAGAAAGAATTTTTAGAGTTTGAAAATTCAAGTTGTGGCTTTAGTCAACGATACAGTGGGTACATTAATGGCATGTAGTTCAATATATCGTGATTGTAAAATTGGTGTTATTCTTGGAACAGGTAAATAAAAATTATTTGTTTTGAAATAATTTTTTCTTGATATAATTTATTAGGAACAAATGCATGCTATTTTGAAAATCTTGATAATGTACCTAAATGGACAGGTGTACGAGATCAAACAACAAAACAAGTTATTATCAGTACTGAATGGGGTGCTCTTGGCAAAGTGAGTATTGAAATTGATTTTGATTCTGTACTACAAGATTACTTTTCTGAATAAGTTCTTGTACCATTGAATGGAAGCCAAAAAGCTGGCTTTGGAGATCTATGTTTTCCGCAGATTCTCATCTTAGCAGTCTTCTTGAAGCCTTCGAAATGATCAATCTTGATAAAGAATCTTTTCAGCTACACCGATGTTTATTCAGATTCTTGCTAGCTATTACCATTGAGAAGAAAACTTAACAATACAACTGCTCTAAACTTTCCTTTGCCTTTATATTATACATGTGTGTATGAGTATACTTGCCTATCATTTTTGTTTTCAGAAAGGAAAAAAAAACTGAACTGAAACTACTATATGTTGTATATGTATGCAAGAGAATGAGATGAAAGAGGATAACATTATGTATAGTGAACACGGCAGCATGTGACACATCACATTGTAATATAAGTTAATTGAAATATTTAATAAAATTTCTTTAGCATGGTTGTCTTGATTTTATTCGAACAAGTGTTGATCATGAACTTGATGAATCAAGTTTAACACCGAATCAACAAATATTTGAAAAAATGATTTCCGGTAAAAATACAAAAAAAACAAAAAAAATTTAATGAAATGAAACCAAGTTCTTTTCTTTATTTTTAGCTCTTTATCTCGGTGAAATCGTTCGTTTGATTATTGTTGATTTAGTTCAACGATCAATACTTTTACCAGGTCGTATGCAAAAATCACCAAGTCTTGGACGCGATTATAATATTTTTCTCAGTCTACGAGGTAGATCAATAGAAAAGAATATATTAATAAATCATTCTTAATTTATTCATAGGAAGTTTTTATGCAAAACATGTTGACGATATTGAATGTGATACAAGTAAATAAAAAAAGGAATATTTATGTATTAATATAAAAAAGTCATTCTATTATAGCGGAGGATCTATCTATAACTTCATCCATTCTCACTTCAATCGGTATTCAAGAACCATCATATGATGATTGTTATATTATTCGTGAAGTTTGCAAAACAGTATCACTTCGAGCAGCCAAATTGGCTGCAGCAGGTAAAAACAAATTGTTATTTAAGATTTTTTTTGTATTTGATAGCTAAGTATTGATTAGAAAGATAAACTATGATCTATTTTTACTTTCAATTTAATCTATATTCTTTTTTTTCATTTTTGTTACACAAAAAAATTATCGAGCTAGATATATATATACATATTATTTAATTAATTCATCATGTAACTAAGAATATTTTATTTTCTTATAGCTATTGCTGTTCTGGTTAATCGTGTTAATTTGCCTTCAGTAACAGTAGGTATTGATGGTACACTTTTTCGTCATCATGGAAAATTCAAAAAAAATCTCACTCGTACAATAAGTCGACTTGTGGCACGAACTGTAAGTGTTAATTAATCAAATTGATTAATTTTATTTTATTTTTTTATTTATTTTTAGCATCGTTTGGTTCTTTCTGAAGATGGTTCATCAAAAGGTTCAGCTTTAGTAGCAGCTGTTCATCGACATATGAACGAAACAGTTACATCCTCATAATCTAATCAAAATACTACCCTCTCTATGTTCTTTTCTTTCCTTTTCTTTTCTCTTTTTTTTTGCATGAATTATCATTAGGTAGATCGACATTTAAGCATTTTTCCTAGTCATTTTATTATACAAAAAAAAATCTTTCTTGTCTTGTTATTCAATTTAGCTGATTCTTATGATAGGTCTGTTTTATTCTGCTTCCTAGATATTTAGTAATATCTGTTTTAGTTTTTTATTCAAGTAATGAAGAAAGAAAAAAAAAACACCAAGAAACATTTTAATCTGTTATTTCTAGATTTATATGTTCGAATGGACGGTCTTTATTTGCCCGATGGGCGTCAGCTCGCATTAATTGATCGTGACTGGATTCTTGACGAATTACCACATTTAGGAAATCCAGACGATAATTCTGACGCAAATTATTTACTTGCATCAGCAGCAGCAGCAACTAGTGGCACAGGTGTTACAACAGGTAGTTCAGCAGGTCGTGGTACAACTGGTATCGGAACTGGAGGTGGTGGTTCATCACACGCTGTACCTAATCATACAGGTGGAGGATCAATTGGTGCAGATAGTACAGGAGCAAATCATCACGGTACAAGTGCTAATCATAATCATAGTTTATTATATAATCCAGACGAGTTTGAAGGTGATTTAACATTACTTTCGGAAATAGTTGACGAAACACAAAATAAGTGGTCGGATTTTGGACTCAATCAATTACTGACACCATACGCACGTTCAATTCGACCTGCGTTTAAGTAGATTTTTAAAAGAAATCAATTTTTCCTTGTTATATATAACTCCAATACATGGCTCATATTAATATTTATTTTCTTCGTATAAGACGATATTTTCTTCGATATAGTCTTTATTGTAGTCGACGACCGAGATTAAATCGTATTATAAAAATTCTCTCTATTATTATTATTGGTTTTCTTTTTATGACTCTTATTAATGGTGTTCTTTTTTCAAGTGTTCTATTTCTACAAGAAAATCCTAATGAACCTGATTATGATCTTGATACACGACCATATTATAAAACAATTGAAATGAAAAAACGTTTCGATGATTCAGGAAATTATTTAATTATACAAAATTTTGTGCAATATCAAACAAATTTAAGTAAAAATGCTGATTTAATTGCTTTAAATTTACATACTGATATTGAACAACTTCATTTATTATTACAACATGCCAAAGTTTGGGATGGACCAATATCATTAAGTTTATATGTTAAAGGTGCTCGAGGTAGTGATGATATTGATTATGCATCAATATGGCTTCGATGTAATCGACGATCATTTAAAGTACTCAATGTTCATCTTGTTATTTCAGCAAAAGCATATAAAAGTAAGAAATTATAGAAATTTTTTTATTATTAATATTGTTTATAAAATGACTGAAAATAGATACTTATATCCGATATGGATCAAAGATATGTAAGACATCGATCATAGCAATTAGGAGTCTATCAAAGATACTGAAGAGATAAATAATTTCCAATATCGGACTGTATCTCTACAAACAAGTAAAGACAAATAATTACAACAGTATTTTTTTAAATAATAATGTAAGAGAACTTGCTTCGGAAAAAAAGACGTTCCGAATAAACTATAACATTAATTAAAAAAATCTTTATTATGAATATTTCCTTTCAATACGCCAACGAAATATAAATATTATTTGCTGTGAGTTTACGAATTAAAAGCTTCAACACTATGTATGTTTGCGAAGTATCGCAGTTAAAATCTATAATTTCTAAATACAGAAAAATCTCCTATAGTGAACACTTTGCGATTCGAGGAAGTAATTTTTGTTGGAAACAAAACTCTTTGCAGTAGACACCATCATATAGTTCTATGGAGGACCATGTTGAAAAATTCGAACGATCAAGTCCATTGAATTCAAAATTTCCGAACCCGATTGAGTCCTAAACCAATACGATGGACTCTACCGAAGAGTATTCATTATAGATTGCTTAAATTGTACTATTTTTTAAAAATCTCAATTCGATTTCAAACTTAATTTAGGTTCCATATCAAATCAGCATAATTCTCATAGTGTCAAATATGCTGTCAGTTGTCAACATATAACATATGTTAATCATACTGATGAAACAGATTCTACTCCATATCCATCAAATCTTCTTCGTAATGTGGCTCGTAATGGCAATATACTTCCATCTGTAAAATATATTCTTACACTTGATATTGATATATTTCCATCAGCTGATCTTTTTCATCATCTTGTATCATTTTATACGAAAAAAACAAATACAAATGAAATATTTAATCGTACATTATATGTTATTCCAGCATTTGAAATTCATATTAATACAATAAAACGTTCTATAGCATTACCACAAAATAAACGTGAATTAATATTATTATGGAATGATGAACAAATTCAACCATTTCAAAAAGATATTTGTTCATCATGTCAATTTTTAACAAATTATAAAGCATGGAAAGAAGAAACAAAAAGTGATGAAATTCTACCCATATTTCGACCACATTATTCACAACCATGGAAACCATATTATGTTGGACCTATAGATGTACCTATGTTTGATTCACGTTTTAAAGCACATGCACATGCAAGAATAAGTCAAGTACGTAAGAAACAAAACAAAAAAGAAATTTTTCCTATTTTTATAAAAACCTTTTTTTTTTTATTTTAGAGTTGCGAAAGTTTTATGGCTGGTTATGATTTTGCTGTATTAAATAATGTTTATGTTTATCGATTAGGTTTTCTTGATAAATCTCAATTACCAAATACGAAATTAATTGAAGATGATACATCATTATTACTTTTTCAACAATTTCAAGAAGATCTATTAAAACGTTATTCAAATACAACAAGAAAATGTTGATAATTTATCTATATGAATGTATTTTTTCTTTTCTTTTTTTTTTGTTGTTGTTGGTTCTTTAGTATATAAATACATCTATGATTGGTAGGGGAAAAAAATATCTTAAATAAAAACATTATCATTTGTAGATATGCACGGAAGACAAACAGTTTCATCTATATATACAGATGATGAAAATGATCCGATGATTCTTAGCCCACCAATATCAATGAAAAATCGTCTTCGAAATTTTTTTGGTATACCGAAACCAATAGATAATGATGATTGTTTGTGGTGTATGTTAATCATATACAAAAAAAAAACAAAGTCTTTTCCGAACTCATTTAATTATTTTAGCGGCAAATACACTTCTATGTGCCATTGTCTTTCTCGAAGATGCTATTAACTATCAATCAATAGTACATAAAGTCACAAAGAATTATTTATTAGTTTATCGATGGTTTTCAAGTTCATTAGTTAAAAAGTAATAAACCTAGCTTGAATGATTGTATAGTTAATATATTAATATTAATCACACAGATTGCATCGTATTGCTCTAACAATTAATCTTTGTTTGGCTTTGTTTGAACGACCATCATCATTTAGTATAACATCAGATGTGCGTGATAAACCTAATCGGATTGTTTTTCCATACTCATTATTAATGACCATTGAGGGTTTAACGCTCATTTGGTTTCTTGTTTATATTTGTACGAAAGTAAGAAATCAAATTGCTAATTCTCGTTTTTTTTTCGATAAAATTTAAGATCAATAGATTGCTTGTCTTGGTATAAAATCTGCTCGAAAACGTTTTTGGCTTATTGCTTTTTTTATTGTAACGATTTATTCTTTATGTGAATGGTTTGTTATGATTGCAATAATTAGTCATGCATATAATGGTGTATGTAATAGAAGATTATCAATTGATTTTTGAAAATAAATATAAATATTTAGGTTCGTCTTCGACGTATTTTTCGTCCTTTATTTATGATTGAATCATCTCAATTGATGAAAAAAGCTTTAAAAGCTGTACAAAAAGATTTATTAACTATTATTGCGTAAGAAAATTACAGAGAACAAAAATTATTATGTCTTGTTATTTATAGTTGTGTTTCAATGGCACTTGCACATATTCTTTTTTTTGCTATTATTGCTATGTTTCTCTTTCCTCGATCAAAGGTATTTATCGTTTTTTTTGTATAAAGGAGGATCCCAACGGATTCAGTGATCAATCTTGAATCAGACTACCATACGCATGGCTTGATAGAACAATTTCTGGTGCACCGAAGGGTATATTCGAAATCAAGTTCTTGTTAAATTTTGATGTGATGACAGTCAATATACTGGTTATAATCCTACAGGAATACATATGGTACTCATAGATTATTGTGACATCTAAGATAAATTAATGCACATTTTGTTTTTAAACGTAATTCGATACAGTTATAGGTGATCTTCAAATTTCTATAATGTATAGTTCTCATCGTAGCATATGTTCATGACTAAAAACAGCCCCTTCTCTTATGTTCAGATCATCGCTTATCGATGGAGCTGAAATGTTGACAGTACTTTAACAATATTCAATGATATTATTAAAAATACTTTATGTATCAATAATCAGCAAAGAATTGCTGATGAACTAATATAGATAACTCCTTTATAAACGGAAATACGATTGCAGAAATGAAGCCTGCTATTTTAATTATTTCTTTCTTTTCATTTTTTATTTTGCAAATCACATTTGAGCTATGCATGAAATTCTAGAAGAATCGTCTGTATCCTCTTTCAGACATCTGGGAACCAGAAATCTTTTCTGTTTATAAAGAATTTATTTATATCAGTTCATCAGAGAGATTCTGTGTTGGTTATGTGTACATAAAAATGTTTAATAAGACCGTTGAGGATTGTTAAAATATCGTCAATAAATCGGTCCCTTGATATAGGAAAATCGGCTATTCTAGAAAACAATCTTGCAAGTTGACAATGAATTCAAGCTGTTCCGAAAGATCTTATTTGTAAAACATATAGAGCTCAATAGTGTACACTTTTTGCGAAAAGTTTTACGTTGGAAACTATTTTTTTGTCACGAAAAAAGCAACAATGAAAACGATTGATTATAGAAAATTGAAGTGCACCTATAATTGTCTTGACTTGAGTTTAAAAACAAAATGTACATCAATTTATCTTAGATGCAACAATGTCTACGTGCACCATATATTTGCTCAAGAATTATGATCAGTATTTGATCTCTCAACACGTCAAAATTTGAGGAAAATTTGATTTCAAAAAATATGATCGAATGCTTCAAAAATTGAGTCACAAAACCACATATATGATATCTTGATTCAAGACAGGTCCCTGAATCTGGTATAGCCCTTTCGTATAAATTCTCTTTGTCTTTTTTTGTCTAGGAGGTAAACAATAGTCAAGGCAGTACTTACTTTTCTAGTTTACATGATTCAGTCTTTCAATTACTTGTGCTTTATTCAACAGCTAATAATCCAGATGTAATGATGCCAGGTAATATTAATTTTTGTATGAAATTAGAAATAATTATTTTTGATTTATATTTATAGCTTATTCAGATAATCGATTGAATGTTTTATTCTTTCTCGTTTTTGTTATTATTGGTAACATGTACGACAAATGATAATAAACAATGAAATTTTGTTTTATTTGTTTACTTAATTTAGGCATTTATTGGATACAAAATATAATAACTGCTGTAGTTTATCGAGCTTTTCGAGGATATTTTTTAAATTCTATTATTAATTCACAATTACGACGACGTGTAGCTATAAGGGCTTCATTTGAAGTTTTAAAAAAACGAATATTAAATGGAGAATCGAATGAGAATACGTAAGTATTAACTTCTACAAAATAGATTTCTATATTTGTGGAAATAAAAACATTTTCTTCATATTGTTGTTTTTCAAAATTATAGTAAATAAACTTAAAACATATTTGAATTTTTGTTCTTTTAATTACAGAAATCTGGTACCAATATCTGTTGTTCAAACAATTGTGAATTCAGCATCAATGAGTAAATGGCATTCTGATCGCATCAATCAAGTTAGAAATAAACAGAAAATAGTATTATTAAATATAATATGATAATTTTTCTATTTTAATTTTTAGCGTTTATTTGAACTGAACTATGAAACAGATACAATCGATCTTGATCAATATTCCAAAATAATGGAATTATTAGATGTAAATCCTAAATTAGTTGCTGTAAGATAAAACAAAAAAAATAAACCAAGACGAAAAGAAAAAATTTATTTATTTTTAGGAAATTGAATTTAAAACATTGAGAGAAAACTTAATCGATCGTTTTAAAGCTGTTGGTCGTTCGAAGATTTTCGATAGTATTGGTACTCTATTTGCTCTATTAAGTGTATTACTTGTTACAGTTTGTATTCAAATTCTTTTTTTTTTATTTTTGAAATAATACTTCTATTTGATTTATTTCATTTGTTCAATAGATTGAAATTAGTCATCGTCATTTACATTCAGAATACGAAGGGTTAGTCGCTCATACATTACTGATATCATTTGCTAATATGAGTCTTATAATTTATTTCGTCTTTGAAATAATGATGAAAGCATGGTCATTTGGTCCAGATAAATTTTTTCGTTCATCATCCGCAAATATATTAGAAGCAGCTGTAGCTTTTACATGTCTTGTAAAATAAAAAGAAAATTTTCTTATTTAAAATATTATTTTTATTTATAAATAGATTTTACAAATAATATATACGGCAATTCATGGATCACCAGTTATTTCTAATAGGTGAAAAAAAGAAACTTTTATTTTTTGATTGTTTCATTCTTATTTTCATTATAACATAATTTGATTTAGTGATTCGAATATGATAACACTATGGGAAGCAATAAAAATATGTAATATGTTATTTATTTATCGATTAGTTCGATTTTTACCAGCATCAAAAAATATACAAATTGTTGTTGGTACTGTTATTGATGAAATTCGAAATGGTGGTGCTTTTTTTGGAGTTTTATTTGTAAGTTTAATTATTTAAATTAAATATAGTTTTTTTTTTTTCTTTTTATAGAGTTTTTATTATGCATATTCAATACTTGGTATGGAATTATTTCGAGGTGCTATTGATAATCTGTATATGCGTCAAAATCAAACAAATGCATTGTAAGTATATTATTAATTAATATTCTATTGACAAATTAATCTTTGAAGAATTTGTGGAACTTATGAACAACTTGAATATTGGCCAAATGGTTTTGATGATTTTTTTGTAAGTTGAATTAAGAAATATATTTATCGATTGAGATTAGTTTGAGTTTGGATTTGCACATTCAAAACAAAAAAATCTGTTGAACTTAGCCTCCAAATGAATACATTTTAGTCTTTAGACTAACCATGAATAGAATCGGTTCTGTCGAGATTAAAACTATCTTGTCTATATCTACTCTAGACAATAGCGTCCTAGAAACCGTAGTGAATATCCTAAAAAGTTAAAACATCTATTATACACATGTTGTGAATAAATCTTTTTTTCTATAAAAAAAAACGTTGTTAAAATACTTTGATTTAATAGTTTCATTATAAATTTCTTTTTTTTTGTAGTCATCGATTGTTACACTTTATAATATAATGATTGTAAATCAATGGTTTGTTTTTGTAAATGGTTTTCGAAGTGCAACAAATACAAAGTAAATTTTTATCTTATAGATGTTTCATTTTTCATATGTATTTTGTTTTTTATTGAATATAGATGGAGTGAATTATATTTTATTTTTTGGTATTTATTTGTTACAACAATTGGATTAAATATATGTCTTGCATTGAGTGGTGATGTGAGTATTTATTTATTAATTGAATTTTTAATTGTTATTGATTGAGTTTAGATTCATGATGCTAAAAAGAAACGAGCTAATGAACATGAAGAATTAATTGTATCAAATATGTTTGATATTTATCGGTATGTAAAAAAAAAAGAAACGCAAAGTTGATTCGAATATAGACGGCGGAAGTATGAGCCCTTCAGTAAACTGAAGCTTACCTTAGATTCAAGTTTCATAAGCCCAAACATTTGTTTCTCATTCTTTTGGATTGATAGTACATCAAAATTCTCCACCGCTTTCAAAATATCATTCAGTTTTTTTAATGTGAACACTACTGATTCACTACTATTCTGTTCTTGTTGAAATTAAATAAAAATAAATGTTTAGTATAATTTTTTTATGGGACGTATCAGTTCTATAAAGTGCAAGATGTGAGTTAAGTCTATTTTTAACTTTTCGAAAGAGATCGTCTAAGGATTATTCAACCTATTCTCGATTCAAAATGTTCTTCTACATATAGATTCGAATGAGATCATTATTATTTTTAGATCTCAATTGAATGAACCACCGGCTGAAGTGATAATACAACGATTGAATGCACATCCCTATATTAATTTTCATGAAAATTTATGTGAACAAATCAATATTACGTGAAAAATAATTCTTTTGTTTTTCTTTTTCTTTGTCTTTCTTATTGTTTTTTTAATTAATTTGTCTATGATTTTTCGATAAATTTTATAATAATATATATATAATCATATTTTGCAAGATTAACATGATAACTATTTATTTTATTTGATTAAATACATATATATATATATATATATATATATTCAAATAAACTATCACAACCATGTATTTGAATTGTTAATTGTTTGTACAATCCATTCTGAATAATAAGAAATTTTTGTATAAACACCAAGACCAGCACAACTAAAACCCCATGAAATTAAACCCACTAAATACCATCGACCATTACGTAATAGAATCATAGGACCACCTGAATCACCCTGTAGAAAATATAAAATTTTGTTTTTATTATGTTATATCAAATCTCTAAAAGTTACTTGACAAGCATCACATGTTGAATTTTTACATAAACCAGCACAAATATTTGTTTCCCATCTCAGTGCTTTTAATCCACATTGATCATTTGATTGAATAAGTACTTCAACTTCACGTAAATATCGAAAACTTCCCGTACCTTGAGCAAGAACAATTATAAATCATTGAATTTTATTAAAAAATAAATATAAACTTTACCTCGAGTTGATCCCCAACCAGTAACAATTGTTCGTTCACCATGTTTGACACTATCATTTGTAGATGAGAGACAAATAGGTCGAATGAATGAATTAAATACAAGAGGCTCAGATAGTTGAAGTAAAGCAATATCATTCATCCATCTATTTGATTTTCCACTATATGAAGGATGCTGTTTAGAAACAAAAGAAGGAATAGCTTTATATAATTTTAGATGTGAAACATAATTTCGAAAATGATTCATGAAGACCATGATACCCATCTCCGTATTAGAGAGCTTTTTAAGAACGTTTCTTGCCGACCAAAAAATAACAGCTCATTGGAATCTGAAATTATTAGTTACAATCAGAGCTTTTCGCTACTTCTAAATATGAGTTCAGAATTTTCTTGTAAGATTCGATTGGGCAACTATCATTAGATTATTTCAAAGGGTAGAAAATAATGATTGTATAGAATATTAGTTTGGCCCATTTGGTATTTCGACTAGAACCTATCAAACTCAAACTTCAAAATGGTTTTTAATGGCTTAATTTTTTTTTAGAGCTATGTTTGTTCTACAAAGCATGTTATTCACTCTTCTGTTTCATCTTACATGACTGACATTAAAAATTTTGTAGTTTTAGAAGCATTTTTTTAAACAATGATTTTTTGACTAATCCTAATTTTCATAGAAACTAGTTCTTTAGTGGAAATACATAAATGAGATTTCACTTCTTTAAATATCTCATTTTATACATCCAGAAGTAAAATGTATTCGAATATAGCAAAACATTCTGATTCTAACTAATGAGAAAACTTCGTCATATGTCAATGACTTTCTGACTGAGATGTTCATATGATGAGTCATAGAAAAATCTAGAATGGTTTGGTTTTTCGGACCTTCGTTCTTCAGATATCGAAATTTTATTGAGTTTTTCAATAGAGAGCTATGATTCTGCTGAGGCCACATGAAGAATCGAATTTCAAGTTTCGACTTCAAACTCTGCACGAACAAAACTCTTAATGAGATTAGTTCATTGGGCGACTAGTAGTTTTTTTTTCTAGACATGTAAATATATGAAGAAAATTTGCTTTTACACATGAATAAGAACTTTGTTCATGTTAAGTTTGAAGTTGAAAGTCGATTTTACACGTGATCTGAGGAAATCATAGTTTTCGTGGAAAAATCCAGTAAAGTTTTCATATCTCAAGAATGAAGGCCTTGATAACCAAATCATTCTAGACTTTTCTATTACTCATCAAAGAAATAGCATCTCAATTGAAAAATGATTTGATATCTGGATAGGTTTTCTCGAAAGTCGTGACTAAAATTAGCTGTTTTTTAATGTCCGAAAAATGAGCGAATATTTTGTGCAAAGATTTTCATATCATAGGTTATTTAATTCATTATGTAATTCTATTTTCTCGCTTTAGTCAAATTCAAATACATACAACTATGATTTGTTTAATAGTTCTAGAGGTTCGTGAAGGTTCTATTCGATATCGATCATGTACACCAAATTCTGCCAATAAACTTCTTGGATGTGTTCTGTAATAAAACAAAATCGTAAATCAAATCTAGTTTGTTTTATTTAATATAATTATGTATAAGTATACCCATTGACACAATGTGCAGCAGTTATTAACCATCTTGTATTGAGAACACTCGCTAAGATATTCAAGAACAATAAATTTATCAACGAAAAAAAAAAGAACAAGTGAATAAAAATAATCTTACCTCCACAAAATTGATCTCGATTATTAAGAAGAACTTGCCATGGATAACTATGTGCTAAAGCTTGTCGACCACCAACAATACGACTAGAAATGTCAATATAATATTGATTGCTATTGGTCCATGTCAAACCACATTCTGAAAATAATGAATTTCGATTATTTATATGTTTTTCTAATGGTAAAGTCGTTGATGCTAATAAAGTCGAAGTTGTACTTGATATTTCTAATAAATAAAATGTTTTTTAAAATAAATATCAAATAAATAAATAACAACATACGAGGAATTTGTATTAAATGATATTTCATAAGAAAATATACATCAAGTGTTGGATCAATAATACGAAGTTCAATCATTAACATTTGTCCAATACCACCAATACGTACATGACGACGATCACCACAAATTTCAATTTTTTCATGTTTTAATCCTACTGTCCATAAATTAATAGATCCACGATGACAACCTGTATGTAAATACTCTTTAATTGATATTGGAATAAATATATAATCAAATTCGATAATAATTTTCTAGGTAATCAAAAAGAAAAGAGCTTTTTATCTTAACAATGATGACAAATAAAAAATTTTATAACCTCATCAAGAGAACTTGCAATCAACCATTGACAATGAACAGGTAATCCAGTATACATTATAATAGTTTTATTGACAGTAAGAATACCACTCTTATCGGTAAAACTACGTAATAAAGGGCAATTAGATAAAATAACATTCGAAATGAAATTAATTATTATGATTATTATAAACACTAAATCTTTGCCTATATATTTAAATAATAATAAAATTAAATAAGCCTATTACATTTGATAATCTTACCACCGGGCATTAAAAAAATCATCTTATTGATACTAATGATGATGATAATGATACTCAAAATTTATTCGAACTACCTTCAATCTTAGGATCATTTTTGTAGGTTTTTCTTTTCTTCAGGCTTCAAACAATAATGAATAATTATCCCTTTTTCTCAATGATAAAAAGTATTTTTCATTTAACCTTCAAATAAAACACGAAAGAACAAACATGATATGGTGTACATATGAAAAAAAAAAGTTTCCTTATATGTTCCTTGAAGAATTATTAAAATTTCATATATATCATATTATTCGTTGCTTTTAGTAACAGAAAATATTATAAGATCGATTGTCTTGAATTTCTTTCATGTGATCTCAATTGAACAGATGAGTTTGTTTGGCTTCTTCTCTTCATCCTATTGAGTATACAATAGAAGTATTTATGCAAATGTTCATATCTCGACAAATAAGTCTGTCTCCGTCTTGAATTATATATATTTTATCGTCTCAATTAGTTTATTATATTGGAATGTACATGTCTATTCATCATGAATGGAATTGAAGGTTTTTTCTTTTTTTTTTTTTTTTTTCTAGGCTGTCATCATCATCAAATGTCATATTATGATAAGCAACGAATAGCAATTCGCTTTTTATGAAGGATTGATGAAGTAATAATAATAATGTTTGAAACATCGAATACTTCAATACATCATCAATATGATAGTGCCGAACACGAGTGCACAGTTTAAATATATATGTAACTTTTTTTTCTTTTGCAACCACATTGCTTTCTTTTCTGTCTCACACTCTTTTGTTCTCAATATATATATTATGATTGCAAGTTTGTGCGCCTACAAACTTAAGTAGTCAGTTGGTTTTGTATGTGCTCAATTTGTTGCTTATAGGTTGTCTCTTATTCTCTCTCTCTCTCTCCTTCTTTTTCGTCAATTGTAAGTAAAGAATGTATATAAGGCGTTTGCCTAGCACCAATAGCTGGTCATTGACTCACACCGACATCGTCTTTCTTCTTCTCTCTCTCTCTCTCTCTTTCTTTACTATCGATGATAAAAGGGTTAATCTATATGTGTGCTGTTACAACCTTTTTACCTCTTGCGTAGTAGTAATAGTTGGTATACAAGAGAAAAAGAGAAAAAAACGAACGGAAGGACGACGACCAAAAACAACCGATAGCAATATGCACACAGAGAGTCAGTTGGTTGCCTGCCCCCTCCATTTGTCGACCTAACAATGATTATAATTTGATCGTTCGGGTTCAATTTTTCTTCTCTCTTCTTTCGCTGAGACAGCGGTGTTAGTAATGATGATGATGATGATGATTATTCCAAAGTAAATACACTTTGACTCTTTCTCTTTTCGTTGCCTTTCTCTTATGTTTAGATGGACAATGTATATTTGTAAAGAATTGAGCAAATTGTTCGTAAGCTTATTAAGTTTTTATATATTGTAATTCTTCTACTCTTCATATTTATCGTTATGCAACAAATTTTAGTCGGAGTCTTTCTAAGAGAAGCAAAAAATAATAATAATAATAATAGAATTTCAAGTCTGTCTGTCTGTCTGTCTTTGTATGTAGTTCAAAAAAGAAAACAAAACGACTTTATTAACATATAAAGATTGGTACGTATGTGACAAAAAATTACAGATAATATCTTTGTGTTTTTGTTTTTTATTTGATAAAAAACTATTCAATATTATTTTTATATAATATTTATTCTATATATATAAATAAAGGATCAAGTATGTATTACTACTTCGTTAGAATCATTTTACTATATAGAACAAAGAAGTTTTTGTATTATGCTAAACATGTTCGTCAAAATTTATAAATGGACATGTGAAACGTATATTTTTTTTTAAAGGTTTAAATTAAAATTTCCATATGAATAATAGAAACATATTTGTAGGATAGTTTCTTCTAATCTAAGAAAAAATTCATGAGATAAACTTTTTCTGTTCAATTATAGATTCTTCGACTATTTTGCATAATGCCAAATATCTATGTTATATTAAATTAGTTAAAATTTCTGAGTTTACACAATTCTCCAAATCTATCGCAACACGAAAATAAATATCAAAATATTTCATTTATTGTTGTTAAGACATTTATCAGTTAGAAGTTAAAATTTTAATCTATTCTTTTCAAGCTTCGTAAAGCCTCTAAACGTAGCAAATAAAAGGTTTTCGATCTTTGGAAACCTTCTGAAATGTTACAAACGTCTAGAAACTCTTCTTTTTCTAATTTTTAGTAGTGTTTTCATAAAATAACTAAACTAATGATAAGTTAGAATTTTTGATACTTCTACAAATTAGTGACACTGCTGCATCTATAATGTTCGATGCTCTTCTCATCGGACGGCACTCTCTGATGTGTCCTGTCAAGTAGGCCAATTACTGCATATGATGTCATCAATGTGACAAATAACTAAGTTGTGTGTTGCATGCGACTTCCTGAATGAAAATAAAACATAGCCTGAAACCTTATAGATTGAATTTCTGTTTTCGATCGCAGCCTGGAGGATTAATCTCATTACATTTTCTTTTTTTTTTCTCTAAAGTACTTTTATCATAAGATGAATGAAGTGACACTTGTGCATTTTACTATTCCCCGTTATATTACACATTTGTGTGCTTTTCACAATCGCACATATGCACTCTAGGGGGGTCGCCACAATACATAAGGACCATTGGTTAAAAGATAACATTTGTTTATTTATTTCGTGCCAATAATCGTTTCTTCTCGTTTTCAGATGCATTATTATTATAAAATTCAATAATCAAAAAGATTTATTGATAAAATATGTCAAGTCTACTTCCGTCATCATCTCAAATGAATGCAAATATAAGTTCTGGTACAGGTACATTACAACGTTCATCAGTAAATAATGCAGCAGCTGATGCATTACGAAAAAAAATGCAACAATTACGAGATGAACTTGAATTAGTTAAAGATGATTTAGAACGTTCACGTAAAGATTTTGAAAAAGAACGACATGCTCGTGAATTAGTACGTTTAATTTATTATATTTTTTGTTTTGTTTTGTTTTTATATTTCAATTTTTTATTTCATAAAAATTTAGGCTGAAGCTGATGTTAGTCAATTAACACGTAAACTTCATTCATTTGAAGAACAACTTGAACGTACAGAGGAACGATTAATGCAAACAACAAATAAACTTGAGGAAGCATCGCATACAGCTGATGAACGAGAACGGTTAATTTTTTTTATTTTCATTATAAAAAAAAAGAAAATAGCATTCTGAATTTAATCTAGAACAAGAAAAATGTTAGAAAATCAATTAAATCTTGGAAGTGATCGTACAGAAATTCTTGAAGTACAATTAAAAGAAGCTCGTGCACTTGCTACAGAATCCGATAAAAAATATGATGAAGTTGCACGAAAACTTATTATACAAGATAATGAACTTGAAAAAGCTGAAGATCGAGCTAAACGATCAGAAATGTAAATTTAAATATTTATTTTTAACAAAAAAAAACAAGAAAAAAAAAAATTTTTTAATCGTTTTAGGAAATGTGTTGATTTAGAACATGAAGTCAAAAATCTTCATCATCAATTAAAATCATTTTTGGCTCGTATTGATGATGTATGACTTTTTTTTTTAAACGAATGATTTATTTTTTTAATATTTCTTTGTTAATTTAGGCTCAAAATAAAGAACAAAGTTATGAAGATCAAATGCGTCGTCTTTCTCAACATTTAAAAGATGTAAGTATATTTCTTTTGTTATTGAAAGATTTTTTTTTTGAGAATAAATAAAAATTAGGCTGAACGACGATCAGATCTTGTATTTGATGAACGATATAATCTACAAAAATCTGTAGAATTTCTTGCAGGTATTCAATAAAAATGAGAGAATGAGATATGATTATTTACTTTTTTTTGCTGTGTATTTTATTCGCATGATTTTTATTGCTGTGTTGCATGTATATAGGCTGAAACTCGCGCTGAATATTCTACTAAACAAGTACAACGACTACAGCGTGAAGTGGATTTACTTGAAGGTTTGCTTTTATTTTTTATACATGTTTTTGTTTTTGAATGTAGATTTTTATTTAAATGATTGTGGGATTTTTTTGCTTAGGCATCTTATAAGATATCATATTTGAAGTGATTTTTTTATATTAAATAGTAATATATAAATGCTTGTAGGTATAAGATTTGATCGAATAGTTTGCATGATAAGTAGATTAAATTGTTTTTTAATGGATTGAGTAGAGGATGTATGAGAGAAATACTAGAGACAGAAAACTGATAGTTTAATTAAAACTATAGAATAGGTCTAATAAAAAGAATTTTCATTACTCATGAAATCTAAATCAAGAGAAACATACATGCTGTCGACAAGATGAGTCGAGACAAATATCACTTAGTGACTTGTCCAGGATCATTTCATGTTAGACGGTACTGAGGTTTGAATATAGTACATTGTGATCAAGGATCAATTATGTTTTACTTGATGAGGATGTGGATCCAACTGTAACCCGCTATTTAAGCTCACTAGGTATCGAGATATCAAATCCACAAAAACCATGATATTCCACCAAAAGAATGGAAATCTGTTTCAACGAACATGACTCCAAAAGATCAGTGTATAGGGCAAAATTCTTCTAGGTTACTTCTAGTCTCAACAAGCCCTATGCAATGACTGGGGTCTCGTATCAAACACGATGTGTTACATCGGATGGTTCATTCGTAAAGTTTATTATGCTTACTTATCTGTAGGAAAATTCAATAACATGATTATCACTCAGCTACAATTTGAGTTATAGTTGAAGTACTTCATTTCTTGTTTTGAAATATGTTAAGCCAAGACGCATAAGTTTTTGTATAATAATACCTTCGAAAAAGCGATTTCTATATCAAAGAGGGCGAGCACATATTTTTTGGGAACACCCACACATATACAATAACCATAAACTTCGGAAGGGCAAAATTGATGTTCGCAGTGAGACATGATTTTATTTTATGAACAAAAATTAATATATATGTATCTCTTTTTGACTATTTTAGAAGAATTACAAAGTGAACGTGATCGTTGTAAAACTCTCCAAAATGAAATGGAACGTTGTTTTTCTGATTTACAATTACTTTAAAAAAAATTCAACGTTTTTTCACACATCTCTTTGTCAAACATTCATCATTTTTTTTTTCTTACATTACTATTAGCGTACAATATCAGTTCGCCAATTGTCAATATATTCTTTTGTGTGTGCGTGTGTCATTTCGCTTTTTTTGTTCTTAATAAAGTAATCACGTTATTATCTTGTACTTCAGATATTCTTTTTTTTCTCAATTTTCTTCTGTAGTTATTATCTTTTAAAGCTAAATGAAAAAAACACAAAAATAAAAAAAAATTTACACGTTTTATTTGTATGTATAATTAACAGTATAGTTAAATCATGTATATGTATATATATATATATATGTGTATCTTCAGATGTTTATACAATCATGGGAAGAATTTGCTAGACAAGCTGAACGATTATATCTTAATAATCCAATGGCTTGTCGATTTTGTTTAAAATATCGAAATGAAAAACTTATACTTCGTTTAACTGACAATCATACCTGTCTTCAATATAAAAGCAAATATGCACAAGATTTGAAGAAAGCTGAAAAATTAATGTCAAGCCTTTTACGACATATGGCATCAAAAGAAGCATAGACAAAAAAAAGAAAATAAAAGAAAGATTTTTATCGTTCGCTTTATTGTTTTTTTATTATTATTCCAAATAAAAAATAAATAAAGACAAAAAAGATGATGCAATAATTCAAAATTTTTTTTTTTTCAAAAGAACAAAACACATCATAAAATTTCATTTGTTGTTTTTTGTTTTTATTTGAAGTATTCATCAAAGAGAATTTTGCTCTTGTTGTTGTTGTTTTTTTTTACGACCTATGCTGTTATCGATTCACACCTTTATTTTGTGTCTCGCACTCTTCTTATAAAACGAAATGATTGAGCCAAAATGATTGAGACAAGAGAGATTGATAAGGAGATGAACATGAATATTCGGTTTTCTTTCATCCTTTTTTGTTTTTGAATGATTGATCAATGAAGAAAAAACAAAATAAAAATAAAAAGTTTATTGATTATTACATGAGAAGAGTATGAGTATGGTTATTAACAAGCAATCGACTAATGATGCATAGAAAAAGAATGATGAATTTTATATTAGAAAGATAAATGACATGATGATGCGATCAACATAAAAGCCGACATTTTTAATCGTTGTATATCATTGATAATGATATAGGAACAAAAAAATTAGTGTTCAAAAAAGAAACTATACTTAAATATGATTTAAAATTAAAATTTTATTATATCTTGATAAGTGAATTAAGTGGATTCTTGACTTCAAGAATAACATCATAGAAACGGCTGATATGAGTAATATCGAAGTGTGAATAAAGTTGGAATCGTTGAAGAGTATAATCTTTATTCCTTATATTTTTCATTTGTACATGATTAAAATTCGTCATCATGTGATTTTATAATCCATTTTATTGTAAGATCTTTTTCGTTTATTAATGATTTTTGAAATTATTATATTAAAATTCGGATAAGTTGGAAGTTCGAGTTCATATTATTACACGTGATATCGTAGACATTAACAAGTGGAAATCTTTCTCGTTTAGTAGACAATGCAATAATTTAACTTCTATCACTCAAAAACTCTCAATAACCCCGAGACTGCACTGAAAAACAAAATGATGTAATACGAAACCTAAAAAAGGATTCAAATTTATTTCAATTCTCGAAACATTGTTTTTCACTGTAAGCAAGACCATTTGGCAGAAACTTATATTTAACAGCTTGTGTACTAGAGTCATTGAGCCTAAAGTTTTCAGACCCGGACCTAGTCGTATCGTAATTTGAATTTCTCAATGACACTTTCTAACCGAAACTGAATAGTCATCTCGAAGATACGAGAAAAGTTTTTTGTATTCGATGACTATAACCCATGCGATTAAAAATGTTCGGATATGGACTTGGTTGAGCCTCGAATAAATCCAACGGCCTCTGTTGAATACTGATTTTCTAAAGATAATTTTGCACTGAAATTTCTCTTTTAATAACTTTTTGTTTTTTATTGATATGACGATTCTGCTACGAATTTTATATCGTATTTTTCTAAAAACTAGATATATAGATTTCGATTTATTTATAATAAAAGACAACGACATAATTTTATTTGTAATGATTTAAAGAAAAACACAAGACAAAAAAAATCAATATTTTGTACAAAGTCCATCGAATTAAGCAGTAGAAGAATCATAGTTCGACTAGAATGTGCAATAAGAATTCAAATAAGATAGTTTAAGTTTTGATTTGTTTTGTTTTTTGTTCGTTTTTATGTGCTTGTTGTTGTTGATTCACTCATTGAATTCGATCTAAATGGTGCTAAACCCATAGCTGGTAAAGCAAAATTAATTGAAGGTTTTGAAGGTGAATATTGTTGATGATTTTGTTTTGGTGATGAACTAGATGATGTTGGTGATGAAGCTGATGAACATGATGTTGCTGTATCTGTTGAACCATTCAAAATTTGAGATGGAGGAGTTGATCGAACTCTAGCTGTAGCTAATCTTACAGCAGCAGCTGCTAATGGATTAATTGGAGGTATTAGTGGATTGCTAGTTGGTTGTGTTGGAGATGGTGAAACATAACCTGATACAGCTGCTGCATACATACAAGAAAAATATGAAAATGGATCACCAGGATAACCTGGCCAAGGAAATGCAAATTTTTGTCTTTTATCTTTCATTCGTCGATTTTGAAACCATACCTAAGAAGTAAAAATTTAAGAATTTTGTTTTTCTTTTTTGATATTGATAAAAAAAAAATTATATTTCTTACTTTAATTGTTGATTCTGGTAATTGTAATTCAGCTGCTAATTCACAACGTCTTGGTCGACTAACATAATTTTCTCTAAGAAATTCTTTTTCAAGTCTAGCTAATTGTTCACGTGAAAATGCTGTTCGATATCGACGAATATTATCATCATTAAGATTTGTATTATTAATATTAATATTATTATTATTATTATTGTTATTATTAATAGAATTATTAATTGAAGTACTATTCAAATTGTTTGAATCATCTTTATAAGAAAAAAAAAAAAGATATATTTTGGCTTTTGGAATATTCTTCTTACCATTATCATCAGAAAATATTTCATCATGAAACATTCTCGAACTACTTGCTAATAAATATGTCGACGGATTACTACTACCTAACATTATCAAATGAAATATTCGATTATCTCAATAGCAGACAAATCTCTCTTTCTCCTTTCTCGCCGCTTTTTTTCTTCTTCGTCTTCTCTTGACGATTATTCGTTCTATCAATGATTGTAAGAGAGCAACCAAAGAAATTCTATTGGTTAATATTTAAAAAAAAATTCATATATACATAAACAATGACTGGTCAACATTTCTCTTATAAATGATCAAGTTGATGAGACAAAGAAAGCAAATAATTGCTAATATCATTAAATATAGAATGAACGTGAGGTGTGAACAATGAGAAGCATAATTAACAGTTTACTTCTTCCCGTGAAAATCGGACGAAAGTAAACAGATAAGACTTTGCATGAACAATTCAGATGAGACAATTTATAAACAAGAAACAAAAAAAAAGAAAAAAACTAAGTCGCGAACATAAATGTCGTTGATTATTTTCGTCTTCTTAAATGAAAACATTCGATCGGATGCGACTAATTGGCCTAATACAAAAAAATAACTACTCCGCCCTATATTGACAAACGTTTGTGTCTCTCTTTCTTGCTATACAATATACGCGTGTAGATATATATATTGAATACACGCGATAGTTATACATGTACCTATTTTACATTTTCAAGGGTCAATAAACATACACATTAAAATGACCATCATCCCATGGCCGCCAGTCACAAAAATAGTATGTCGTTAATCAATGATAGATAATCACACGTTTTCACATGACCCATACTAAACAAATCGCTTTTTTCTTTTTTTTACTTTTCTATTAAATTTAATTTCAAAATGCTTATTATTGAAGATGTTGATTTCTATTGATATCGATTAAAATAATAAATCAGAGAAAACAAGATGTTTGCTATTTAGTACATGTATAAATGCTTACTCTTCTTTTCTATTCGGATTAATTTCATATGCCATTTATTTATTAGACTGTTGTTATCAAAAGATCAAAGTAGATAATAGTAAATCATTTTTCATTCATTCATCTATATATGTTCTGATAGAAAAATTTTAGGGATCATTTTTATTTTCATTTACTTTGAGCGTGATTATCATTCTGCGTGACAGAATAATATACACAGGTTGAGTGTCTTCATTTTCTCGACATTCTATTAACATGCAAGAAAACCATTCGCACATCAGTACGATAACATTTATAATTGATCAATAAAATATTATTTTTTTCTGTTCATACCTTGGCATAGAACGAGATATGATTCTCTTATTTTATAAACTTTTAAAATTGATTTAAAACAAAAAAAAAAAAAGAAGATCTGCATGTAGGCGACTTCAATCATGTTTTTTGTCACATATGTGTTACAATTATGAAAAATAAACACAGCAGTAGCATCAATTCACTTTCATATGTCAATGTTTTCTTATGCACATCTTTGCCTTTTTACCGCTAACAATCCGATCGATCATTTCAATCGAATAAAAGATAAACAGGAAAAAAAATTGTGAAACATACCGATAAATAGATAAAAATAATTTCTTTTACAGAAGAAAAAGAGAACATCTCTTTATAACTGTAAATTGATCATTATAGGAAAAATAAAATACATAAATATTGTCTTTCTACTAGTTCTTATTTTATATGATATATACATATTGCGCGATATGATAACAGAGTTTGAAGTTTCTCGATTAGTGTCTATTATTAGAGAACATGTTATAGTCGTTTATACTACCGACTAAGTCTCATCTAATATATTGACATCTGTTTGAGACTCCCCATAATAGTACCTCTTCTTCTTCTTCTTTTGTTTTTTTAGTTGTATATTGATATGTACTATTTTTAAGACACAACTATGAAAAAAGGTCAAATAAGAAACTTACTATCGACGATGATGCCATTATCAGTTGAGAAAGAAAAATCATTGCTATTTTGACGTTTTCGCTTGTAAATACCCATTATACTTATATAGCCTGAAGTAAGATGATGATTTTTATGATTTGAATTGTATGTCTAGAATGTTTTTATGATGAAATAAATAATGATGATTGTATTAAATTGAGGTACATCTTTTTCTTTTCAATACTCTCTCTCTCCCTCTCTCTCTCTCTTTCATTCTTTTTATTCCGATTCGTTCTTATTTTCAAACGATTTTCAACACCAATCACACTCATTAGGTGCGACTAGTCTATATATCGATAGCAATAACCATTATTCGCACGGTTTGATATGTATATGTTTTATAATAAAAAGGAAATGATCTCTCTCTCTTTCTCATTCTTTTTTCCTTTTGTCGCATTAATATATGTATATAAATCATAAAACTGTTGTTATAAGTCAGCGTGTTTAATTACCGTAGCCTATTTCAAAAAGAACTTTTGATCTAGTGAATAGTTTTATTCATTTTTCACATAATATTGACAAAAAAATAAAAATAAAATAAGATTCGTAAAAAAGTCTATATGATAGAATAATTATAAATTTTAACAAAAAAAAAAAAACTTGAAGAAATGAAGACGTTCTATTTTCTAATGAATAATTTTTTTTTGATTGAAATTCAAAAATCTAAAATTTTTGAAGTCTTTTATACAAATATTTATATTCTACTTTATTTGTATAAGATTATATCAATGTCAGATAGCTAAGCTGTTATTAGTATTCATAAAATTAAATTGTCGACTATGAAAATATAGATAAGTTTAGTCAATATACTTTTTTGATAGTAATGTAACAAGGATATTAAAGATGATTTCGATTTCAAGTTACAAACAGAGATCTTAGAGATGCTTCTGGTTACAAGAATATTGAAATTGTAAGCATATTGAACAAAGAAAATAAAATTTCTCTTTATCCTCCCACAACAACTCAGAAGGATACATACATATTAATTTACAATTACTTTTCTTAGTCACATTTGAAAAAGTTTAACAAAATAATGATTATAAAGATTTACTTCATCATCTTATTGTTCTTTAACAGTACTATTTTTTGTTGTGATCGAAAAGATTCTTGTAATCCTTATTCATTCTCAATTCATTTCTTCACATTGATGTTGTTGCAGTTGTTTCCGAAAATGTTGTACCTATAATTTCGGATGGACGATTCCAAAAAGACGCTGCCCCATTTTTTTTGCCACACTGAAATATGCTGATGTTTAAGGATCGTGCCCTACGATCTTGGAAGTAATTCATGCATTATAGGATCACTGATGGTATGGAAGCGCTCGGTTTAGCTCATCAGTTGTGTCACTACTTTTGAACTTCTAATAGGATTAGAACTTCATAAACAAGGTGAATTAATTGATGTAGACAAGAGTTTTCTTTGGATTTAACTTTCAATTTCATTTGTACTTACAACTATTCATCATACATCAATCTCTTTCTCGTTCGGATAAATACTTTGAAATAACAACATCTTGTCAAAATCTTTGTTCTATCATTCAATATCCTAGAAATAAAAACATATTATTGTCGTAATACATATAATCAACTTATATAGATAAGCTAACAATCTAAACATATCTCTGTTATGACATAAACTCTAAAATATAATTAAATTATTGAAATATCTTTCTTATTGAATTCAAGTTTTGATCAAAATGTTTCCGTACATTTTTAATTGTAAAACATATTGAATTTTTTTTATTAAATGATCTTATGATGTTTTTTTTTTTTTTTTTGTGCAAATTGATCTAAATTATCGTGCTACATTTCATGTTCTTTCTGCCTCATTTAATAATCGTTTGAAATGGAAATTTTTTTTTTTTGTGTTCATTTCTTTTACAACTTTTGTTTTCTTCTAATATACGCATCAAACTCTCAAGAGTCATCATACAAATGAAAATAATAACAACACATGACAACAATAATAACAGGTCAAAAAAGAGAGTTTTGTCGACGATTAACACGTTTAATCAAGAGTCGTTACACATTTCAATCAAAGCATTCGTCCGAGATGCAAATGACATGTGTTATGTTGTTATTGCTTGATTACATCGCACGAAACGAGATCAAAAAGAGACGATTGGTGACAGTCCTTGAGAGAGAGATAGAAAAAAAAAGTATAATCATTTTTATGAGTTGACTTACGTCAAGAATATACTTGTTCAGTAGCATTCGTTAGATTAAAAATCTTGTCTTTGATCAAATATCGATATCTATGTTAGAGATCAAAACATTAACATGTCGTGAATATTTTTCGTGTTTTCTAGCTAATTTTTGATCAAACGAAGACATAGATCATAAATCACGCTGCTCATCTTCATTAGCTTGACGAAATGAAATTAATTTTTTTCTTCTCTGTTTCATTTGTTCTATTATCTTTCTTTTTCTTTTTTTTTAAATATGAGGCCGCTCACGATTGTTCGAAAATAAGATATAAGATAAGGGAGGAGAAGCCGCCATCATTGATTTGCTTACCTGCAAATTGACAAAATGATTTGTTTTGTTTTTGAAGAATGATGCGTTATCATTTCACTTGTATGAATAGATAAAAATGGTTCATATGTATATTTCATCTCTGTTTAAATTATTTAATTTATGAAATCAGTATTTTTAAAGTTCAAGTTTGTTTTTATGTTGTCAGATGATACCCTTTGTATTTGATGAAAATTGAATCTATGACATTCAGTATATGATTATCAATTTAAATAACATCTTAAAATGATAAGATTTTTGTTATTGAAAAGAACATATCAAACTTGAAAATTTTCATTTGATTGAATTCAATCTAATAGAGAAGTATTTGTAGATTTGTTTAACTGATAATATTACTGTTATTGTAGTTTCAATAATATTTCTAACACTGTTTGCTTTGATTAACTTGGTACTCAAAGATGTATTAATCTAAAATGTCACGAAAATAAAGAAGCTTTTCATATCTCACCATTTGATGTTATTACAGTGTTCTGTACGTTTAAGACTTTTTGAAATCAGATCTAGATCAGAGCTAATCGACGCCCGGCGAACACTCTTAAAATGATAGTACGGTTTTCAAACTTTTATTTTATATGAAAGAAAAGTATATATATTTTAGTTTCTTCCATATATAGGAACAATAAAAAACGAGATTATCTCATATTCTGAATAAAATCAAGTGATTCTGAATTTATTGAATGCCTTTCTTCTTCTAAAACTGGATCATTTTCGCTAAGTAGACGTTGGAATGGAACGCACTATTCATGCCAATATCTATTTTGCTTCCATTAAAAAAAACTGCATTAAAATTGAAAATGTGCATATAAGCGTCAAAAAGATAAATTTCACATAAAAAAAAAATCAATATATTCGATAGTGTTCTATATAGACATTATCATGAAGGTTTAATAGTATTTAAAAATATTCAGGAATGCTAATAGAACTTTTAGCATTCTTTTTCAAAAAACTTTTGAACTTATGAAATCAATGAGAATATATTTTCTTCTAAAATATAAGTTAGAATCTATAAGAAAATATAATGGTGACGAGCGAGATTTCTTTCTTTTTAGAATATTAATGAATGAATAATAAAGAATTCAAGATTATGAAGAGTATACGTTCTTTGATATTCTAATCTCTAATAACCTGTAATAGACCAAGTTTTAAATAGATATAGAACGGTTTTGAGTTGAAAAGAATACAGCATTCTATCATGTACTAATGTATATGTGATGAGCATGGGATATTTTTTATTTTATTTTATCAAATAAGAATTTGATGAAAAAAAAAACAAAATCCATTTCATTTTATATATGATTTCTTTTGTCCTATTAATTTTAAGTCATCTCATTTGTGTTCTTTCGGTTTAACACACAAGTTGAAACTAAAAATATATTGATATAAGACATTATTATGATTGCTTCTTCTTAATAGTTTGGTACAAACAATACGTGTTTAAAGTGATTTTATCTTACAGATTCTTGTATCAGAAGACGTTCTAATCACCATCTGCTAACGTTCTCAACGTGTTCGTCTTACCCACATACTTTTCTTTAAGTTTGGTTTCGATAATAGGTATGTGATATATAGTTCAAGGTTAACAACTGGCAAGAGCTGCATCGACTGGCTCTGGTAAACAGCTTTAGTTTAATTGTAAATTTTGCAGTAATGCCAAACTACTTAGTACATTGTGGGATTGCAAAATTATCCTTAAGCATTAAAAAATTTGAGAAGCATATCAAATTAACGTATATTATACATTATTTACGATGAGTATTTTCTTTGGTTTCAAAAAATATTGCATGCTGATTATTGGTAGTTGTTACAAAAAATTGGTTAAAAAAAAACATGCGTTCTTTTTATAGTATTTTCGATATTTCATGATAAAACGTCCTTTACGAAATGTTCCCGATTTTTCATCCTTGAGAAAATGTCCTTCAGAGTATATGTCCCTTAATCCTCTATTACTACTTTTTAACTATAATGTTACTGAAATATAGACGATCTTATAATCTAAATATACGTTTATATCGAAGATTTATTTCTATAGATATAATGAATGGAGTAAGAGCGATGGTAGGTGAAGAGAGTCTATACATACACAATCATATTCAAATCAATCAGTTAATGCCCTCTATTGAATGCATAACTCAATAAAAAGAAAGGTAAGATTGAAATATTTACTATTGGTTATTTGTTTTTCTGCTATGGTAAGTTGTCACAAATTAATTAATCATTCATGCTCTCTATAGCAGATTGGATCTACCTATATCCTATTGAAAATTAGTACCAAGCAAGAAAAAAAAAAACAACATCTGATCAATATCGAAATAAATTCAATGTTTCGTCGTGGTACAAAACGACCACGTTTTAGTGTTGGTGGTCATACTATATTCGAACATGACGATTCATCAAATCATTCAGGTCTTGGTATAGTTGATTATGAAGAAGATTCTTCATCTCAACAACATACAACAGCAAGTAATTCGGATTCAAATTTTCTTTTCAATCAATTTACAACTGAACGACCACGACGTATTCAAAAATCTATAACAAAATCTCATAATGATGATAATACAAATTTAACTGCATGTCTTAATCATCTTTTACGAATACTTTCACGTAAAGATAAACAAGGTTTTTTTCAATATCCTGTTACTGATCAAGTAAAAAATCTTTAATATTAAAATTTTTTTAATACAAAACAAAAAAAAAAATTTTTTTTTTTTGTCTTTAGTTTGCACCAGGTTATTCACAAATAATAACAAGACCAATGGATTTTTCAACAATGAAAAAAAAAATCAATCAAGATGATTATTCAAATATAATTGAATTTCGTTCAGATTTTGAACTTATGTGTGATAATGCTATGAAATATAATCGTCCAGATACAATTTATTGGCAAGCTGCAAAAAAACTTCTAGCAACAGGAACAAAATTAATGAATAAAGATAAATTATTAAGTTTTCGTCGTAGTTTAGAAAATTTTTCTCGTCTTACTGAACGTGAATTAGGTTTTCGTATTGATTCATTAAATCATAATATTGATGAACAACCAACAACATCAAATGAAACATATGATTCATCAATGACTGAAAATGAAAATTTTTCAACAATAAATTTAAATCAAACAAATTTACAACGTAAACCAAAATTAATATTAAAATTACCAAAATATTATGAAAAAGTTTCAACATCAATACCAGATGAATCTATTACTAATAATGATAATGATAATGATAATGATAATGATAATGATGATGATGATGAATTAACACCAGAAGAAATTCTTTTACAAGCACAACAAGCTGCACAAATTGCACATGAAAAAATTCGTTTACATCATTCATTAAATACTTATACAATTGCATATCAACGTACAAATAATATAACATCATTAGATTTTATAAATCAAGATGATTTTAGTCAACAAACAATAACATTAACTGAATTAAATGATGATAATTTATCTTCAACATTACCTATTATTAATGAATATGAAAAACGTTATCATTTATCAGCACGAGATTTTCTTGAAAATGGACCATTTTCATCAAATGTATCACAATCTGATTCAATATTTTCTTCTATATCAAAAGAAGAACTTGATTTATTAATACATACATATGGAAGTGAATTTTCAGCACAATATGCTGTTTCATTAATGGATTATGTTAAAGATGCAGGAGATTTAGCATTAGCTTATGTTGATAGATTTTTATCAGTATTAACAAATGGTGAACATGATAATTTTATTATGAAACGACGAGAAAAAGAACATAAAATTGAAGATGATCAAAATAAAATTATCGAAACACTTTCAACTAACAATGGTAAAATATACGAAAATATTTTCTACATCTTTTAAACGAACAAAGAAATGAGTGTAATGTTTGTTATGTCGTTCATATGAATTGACAAGTGCCAAGGTTGTTTTGTAAAACATGATCAAAAAGGAGAGTTGAAATTTTGACCTTTACAGATCGTGACAAACATTAGTATAGGCTAATTATTTAAAAAACTAATTAATATCTAATTATTAACACATTAATAAGTAATTTATGAAAAGGAATGTTGAAGGTTTCAGTGAAAAAAGAAAAATCTGCCGCATATACAATGACAGACAACAGAAATAATATACGAGGTTCTCTATAGTGTTATAGAGTTTGACAAATATGTCGATAGTTTAGTCTATGTTTCCATCAAAAACATGTGTAATGTAGTCCTTAACATTGTATTTGACATTTCACTAAAACGTTCAAGGTAGTCTGAAAAACAAAGTTTGCTCCCCATTTTTGCTATATTGTTCAATAATTTTTTGTCAATAGATAATGCTTAAGAAAACTTAGAAGATTTAATAGAAAGATGTGCAGAATCAAATTATATAGAAATAATATTCTATAAAAGTTAAAATTTTTTCTTCTCAATCTATTAATTCTAAGAGAATTTTATTTTAAAAGTAATATTATATAATTAATAGTTTCATCGATGGATTCTATTTCATCGTCTGATCAAATTAAATTAGAACCACAAATACATATTAGTAATACTTTACAACATCAACAATCAGATACAAATTTGAATGAACATTCGAAATTACTTACACAACTACGTCATACACAATATAATCGTTTATCACAATCTTCAAATGAACTTCATCAAGATGTCCCTTCAAAACAAATAAATGATTCGAATCATGAATATGATTTAGCTGAAAAAGTTCTTTTTAATTTTAATGATTTAACATCACTGTCAAATGGAACTGAGAAATTAATCTCATCTGAAAGTATACATCATAATCTTGGTATTATTAATAATAATGACCCATCATTATCAACATTTGACACATTGTAAAATTTTATTTATTTTGTACAAACGGATTATTTTTGTTTTTTCTCTTTTTTCTTTTTTTTTTTTGTTATTATTGTATAAAGAAATTAACAAAAACAAAGTTAGGGACAGTGTTTGATTCCTCAGTGTGTATATGTTTCTATTTTTCAGATAATCATAGTTGAAATACAAAATATTAATATATTTAGATTAATTAAATATTTTTTTATATGTATTGAACAAGTATTATTCGAAATGATCCAAAATTTCTACATTAAATATGATAACAATTCGTCATGGAAACTTGATAGTTTTCTTGTTAAAGAGAACAAAGTCTCTATGACAAAACTGTGTAAAAATAGTTCATTGAAAATACTAACCAAAGGCTAAAAACTTCATGACATGCTTTTAGCACCCAGAAAACTTTCATCTACAAAGTTAGTGAAATTCTATATTTTATGTCTGATTAGAATTTAGTGAACTGTCAACACAAGAGCATTCCATAAAACTGATTATCAGACTAAAATTATTGCATGTTATGGTGGAAAAATCAAGTTTTTAATAAAACTATTATCTATGGAATCTATTATTTTGTATATTGAAGATTTTAATACTGGTATAAACGCTTTCACTTCTCTCATCAGTGATTTTGTGTAGAAAACTAGCTAGTCTTTATGACGAATTGTTGTCATGTTGTACTCAAAAAAAAAACGAATGCAAAAATTTTGTGCTGTCCGGTATACAGAAAGTTTACAGATACTGAAAATAGATGTATTCCTTGGAAGCTGTTCCAGAATTCCCCAATATTCATGTTTACGCAAAAAATACGTACCACAAGACAGATATTTATTCTTCATCCTTCGACATTTCGCCAGTAACGGATCATGTAACTTCCGAACTGTCTGTAATTTTATTCGATCTATTACAATAATACATCATGGATTAATAAAGTTTGTTTTTATTGTTTATGTAAAAAGTTTTATTTTTAGATCTGTTTTGTGATACTTCTATTTTTTACTAAAAAAAACCGATATGTCGAATGCTAATCATATATTCCAAGTATCACCGGTAATTGAAATGAATTTGGCTGGGATGTTTTTTTTTTCTTACTTCTTAAACTATACTTTTGTTTTGAAATAGATACGTTCATTGCGAGAGTTTATTGAAGGGAATGAATGGAGTACACCAAATTTAAATCCTAAGGAATTTGATAATGTTCAAAAGCAAGCCATTTCAAATTTAATCTATTTTCAAACAAATTATGGTATTGTTTTCATACCTTTTCTTTTACTTGTTGGGTAAGTTTCTTTTTTTTATTCATATTATAGTTATTGTTGTTTTTATGTTTAGTTATTTTCGTCCAGCAGCAATACTTTTAGATCTTTTTGTTATTGCTCTTCTCTTGGTTGTTCATTTCTATTTAACGCGTGAGAAAACAATCGTAACAGTTCATTTTCGTAATCGTCCAATTCTTATACTTATACTTCTTCTTATTGTTGCTTTTATGATAATCAGAATGTTTAGTTCTGTTTGGGTATTTTTAGTTGGTATTGTTCTACCCTTAACATGTAAGTTATAATAGATAATATTGTAATTTATTTTATTATTTTATTATGAAATTTAGTAATTGTTATACATGCAACAGTTCGTAAACCATCAATTCAAAATAAAGCAACGAATGCAGTTGAAAATCTTTCATTACAAGCTTCTCCAATGGGTCTTGTACTTGGTTGGTTAGGTTTAAAATCAATTGATGATCAATCAAAATCATCAACGCAAAGCAAATAAATATTTACAATTATATTTTCCTATATAGTTTTTGTTTGTTTGTTTTGAAATTATGCAACGAAAAGATTAAGAAATAGGTTTTTCATTTTCTTTGGATAGCATTGTTCTTGTTGTTCTGTAGTCTTTTTTCCTCTATATGGTGATCTGCTTTTTGTGTTAGTTTATGGTGTTGGGTGAATTTCTTTTTTCTCATAATCAAGCTTTATATCTATATTTTATTTTCGCTATTTTTCTGTTTTCAGAGGATTTTTTGCTAGTAGAAGTTTATTGTTTTTTGACATATTAAAACATGAGTGAATTAAAATTCGTAAAATGCATTCTATTTCTTCATCGAATTGAATTGTAAAAATTATTTTATTTGTTGTCTGAAGCGCTAGAATGATTCCATATAGTAATTCAAGTAGGGGAAAAACTGTTTTCAAAAAGAATATAAGAAAACAAATATGATTATCAGATTTTTTCGAAGATGAAGGTTCTAGAAAGTCAATACTCTAGTTTTTCAGCACTAATAGCTTACGATCTCTTTCAGTTCATTGCATATTGATGGTGTTTGCATTTTCTCTATTAAATTATTAGTTCTATTCTCGACAAACTATGTGGAGAATACTATAGAATTCTCTAAGATAAAATTGAGAAAAATTGACTTTGTCATATCTCAGGTTATTCATAGGCATCATTTCAACTGCTTTATATATAAATTACCGTCATCTGAATCTCGAAATATTTTATTAGCTGATCATCATTTTTTAAAATTTTCGATCACATCATGTTGACAATGGATCTCATTGAACAGAATAAAAAATAAAGGTAGACTAGGTTTTTCCGTATTCATTTCTTTGACTTATTTTTACAAGTATCATTTTACTGTTGGAATTTTTACATCTGAATAACTAATTTTGAGAAGTAAATAAAAATATTTGCGTATCTGAAAGTTTTCTCTATCAAGATGAATAGATTCGAAGGCTTCAACAAAACTGGTTGGGTGAAGATCTACGAAGAATCAAGACTTCTAAAACTAGCTTTTCCACTTCTCCACGACCTCCCTTCATCGAATGGCATTTAATTTACAAAAAGTTCAAGAAGAAATGTTCTTTTCTTTTTATTGACACAGACCCTCATCGAAGCAGTTTTACGAAAGTCTTCGAATTTCTCAATCATGTGTTCGTCATTATATATATATATATCGAATGAAACAGCAAAGTTGAAGTGACATTATGTTTGTTTTCATAGCTCTTATGATATGCACATAAAGTTTCCATTTCAATTTTTTATAACTAGCGAAATGTCTTTCTAAAATTTATTTCTTAATCTGAATTAAAATAATATCACATAAGCAAAAAAAAATACAAATAAAATTTATTATTCAAAGCCACCATTCAACAATATCCTCCAAATCATTACTCAATGGTCTAATCATATCATGAGCTGGTGGATAATAAATAGTTGGTCTTATTGGATATTCTCTTCCATGTTTTCGAAAGGCAACACGAATTTTATCTCGACTTGTTACTGGTTCTTTCCAATTTGTTTCTGGTGTATCATCAGGTAAATCATGTCGAAGAAATGATAATTCAGGTTGAAAAAGAATATGACAATAATTTTTCGAACCATGAGCATAACGTGGATGTGTTTCAGGATAATGTGGTGTAAATGTTGTTATAAAAAAAGTCACACGATCAAATTCAAATACCCAACCAGTTTGTCCAATACGTGATGGTGTAACATTCATACAATGACGTTTAACTGGATCATGATCCGAAAGAAAACGAAGAATTTGTTTGAATACTTGACCAAAATCCTTTTCGAATGAAAATGATAAAAAATTTCAATTTTAATAAAAAAATTTTTTTAATTTACTTCAAGAGTTGCCGTTAAATGATTATGAGTGATTTCAATCAAATAACCATCAAGAGATATGTCTTTCACAAATGCACAAAAGAGAATAAAACTTGGTAACAATCTATTTGGTGAAAAAAAAATAACACAAAACAATTTATTCAAATAACTTATAGTGCGGAAGTCTTGGCACAAACGATTCACTCTTGAGTCAGAATTAGAATTTTTTTTTTGTCGAGTAAGATTGAATACCTATCGGTGAATACTGTGAAAAAGTAAAATAACGTTTTGACTTAGTTCTTAGTTTGTGTCTTGGAATAGATTCAACTCAAAAATATTCTAGATCATTGTATTGCATACAAAATAAGATATTACAATAAACGAAATCTTATCTATATGTTTTTTCTAAAGAGTTGATTTCTATGGAAACCAGCATTGTAGAAAAAATCACTGTTTTAAAAGTTTTAAAATGTGCCAGAAAAGTAAAAACTAATGGTAGTTGTTCAATCTTACATTAGAAGGAAATTCTAAAGACATATTTAGAAAGACTGAATTCTGATTCTAATTAATTGTCTTTCAGGATTGCCTCAATAATCTAATTTTGACAAGATTCATGAGATATTAATAAAACTGTGCATAGATATTCGACTTATGAAAAATATATCACAACACCATATTTTACCATTCACGGAATTTCAAAGAATCGAGTTACTTTCATTTGAAAGATAACTTTTATCACTTAGAATCACAAAAAGAAGTTTTTTTTAATTTTATTTGTCGGATTATCGAAACTTTAAAAAATCCTAGTTCATTTCTTTTCTGCGTAGTGAACTATGTCGATTCCGCTATGAGTTGTGGCAACATATGATTTTTCTGAAAGGATGCACCTTGAAGTGATCGAAAAATCAATGAATATTTTATGTCAAGACTTTCGTATCATAAATGATAAAATTAACAAGATTTTTATTTGTATTACCGTTCACAATTTTCTTCAATTGATACATTTTCAAGCCAATGATGTGCATTCCAAAATCGTGCTCGTTTAGCAAATATACAGTCGGATTTATTTTGTATTTGATGAAATTCATGTGGCATTGATGATTGACTTACATTGAAAAAATGTTCATATAAAATTTGTTTTGCATGACTAATACATATATAAAAATCATGAAAAACAATAAACAAATATTCGATACATACGCGATTGTTGTCTCCGATAAATCACGATCATTAGTAGAAAATTTAATTTCATCTTTTGATTGTAATGAACCACGTTTTTTAAGAAGATAATGTGTACCTATAACAAAATATATCAATTAGAATCATTTCGTTGATATTTGATTTTTATTTTTATTTTCAATAACACATCTACATTCTAATTAATAAGACAAATATGTTCTTTCTCTTTTATTTTTCTATTTTTTGCATCTTTTTGTTTTTGTTGTTATTTCTACTGTCTTCTTTGTAGTAATTGTTGTTGTAACAGATGATGCTTTTTGACCAATTGGTATATCATAATGTACATTTCCATGAAGTTTTAATTCTTGTTGACATTGTTCAACAATATCATCTGATAAATATTCACAGACAAGATCAAATGCATGTTCTTCATCTTTAACATGTTTTTTAAGTCGATCAATTCTATCATGAAGCCATACGATTAAATTCTCTTGATTTAATTTAATTAATTGTTTTTCATTATCAATATTACAGATTGAATGAAGTTTTTCGATGATAAAATCATCATCTAATTCGAATTGTTTAAATGAATCGTTTATAATTGTTGTTATTGGAACAAAATTTGTTCGAGCATGAGACCAAAGTGAAGGTAAAAGTAGAAAGATTAAATTAATTGGAGTAATTATATACAATGATCCATCTGGTAGCACATGTTCATCATTAATAAACCAACTTGAATGTGAACGAGTACATTGAATAAGTTCAAAGATTGTTTTAGATTGATGATCAATAGCATAAGATTGTTTCTGTTTTGTACGAGGATGAGAAAATTGTATGAAATGAAATTGTTTAATATCAATTGGTACAAGACGTTTATCAACAATGAAAACACGATCAGGTATTAGAGTAGATGAAGACATCTGAAAATGAGTAGATCATTTCAATTAGACTTACCAATGAGAAGAATAGCAGCTAGTATTGATTTAATATTTATATGAATAGCGAAAAGAAGAAATAAGGCAAGTGATGATAGCCGTAATCCTGAAACCACATTATCTGGTAGAATTAGTTGATACATATCTGAAATGGATATCTGTATTCTTTTTTTTTTCATCTCAAGTATCTATTGATCGATTCATTTTATCATCGACAAATCAAAAGAAAAAAGATCTGTGTTTGCGCAGTCTTTTTTGAATGCTTTAGTCTAATTTACAATAAACGATTGAAATAACAGAGCAAGTACAATGGGGAAAGAAGTTAAATAAACTACTGTATTGTTCATCTACAACGTCGACAACTGAATCATGTCAATCAAGTTTATCCAATAGAAAAATACTTTTATTCACGTCAGTATGAGTCATTGCATGCCTTCAAACCTGACTGCGACGACCATAAAATACCATATTAGATCCATGAACATAGAAAAATTATTTAACTACTTTTAGGATAATATACTGTTGGATTAATGACAATCAATATATTTAACCTTGAAAAATCTCTGATGTATTGTAGTACCTTTCGAGCTGTCATCAACACAACATACAAATTATTTCATATTTTCTTGTCTAATTCTTCTAAACCGCAATAATTTCAAAATACATTAGATTAATATGTATCATGTTATACATTTCTAAAAATAAATCAGTTTAGCATCAGCTATTTTATAAAGTTACAATTTTCATCAAACAGGTTCTATTTTCATTTGGTTGAATGAATGATGCATAACAATATTATTTCAAAACAGTAAACTTAATCATTTGAGTGTTGCTCGAACTAATCACTATATTGCTCTATGCATGATTTGAGAGTGGCATGGATGAAGTGCCAAAGCAAAAAAATTAGTTTTTCGACAAACAACTATAAATTTTTATTGAAAAATTCACATATAGACGCTAACGATAGCTTATATTCTCTATAAATCAGATATGGATGAAGAAAAGAAGTACATCTACACTCATTCCATAAAAATTATTTAGAACTTTTATGTTGTTTTTTTTCATCATTTCGTTTGTTCTTTCAATATTGTATTGGTTCCAAGAAGAGAAAACCTAAATATGAAATGTGAGATCATTAGATGTCGATGATTAAATACTTAATTAAATGATGCATGCACATTTGGGTATACAAGATATTGATCTATGTTCATTAAGTGCAACGTATTAAATCATATAATGTTTCATTCTAAGAAAAGTAATCTTTTATATTATGATTATTTACTCTGCATAGTCCATAATAGATTATGAAGAGCTATCTTTTTTGATTAAATTAAATCTTTAATGAAACTAAGGAGAGATTAGCAACTTTAGATGCAGATAATACGTACGCATATGCAAACAGTTTCTTTATTCAATTACTGTTCTCGATAATAAAATTTCTACGATCATTTTTTTTTCTTGAATTCTTTTAGCACATGAACCGATACAATTGACTTCATGAATCGATAGCATATTTTGGAAATGCTTACATTGAATCATTCATAAATACATAGATTTGTAATCAAAAGGCGAATATATTTCAATAAATGATATCAATGGAATAGATAGATATTATTCATTAATGTTAAAATATAAAGCAGATATTTTCATTTGGCTTATAGATTCAAAAGGTCCATGGGAAATACCTGAATTATTTTTATGTTTTAAACAAAGTGATACTCAAAATAGTTGTGGTAAAGTATTGAACGAAGATGAAATATGAATTTGCATATCTCCATCAAAATTTATTATCAATAGTAGTTTCAAACAGACATCGAGTTTGCACGTTGATTAAAAGGAAATAACCATCAAGTTGAACTTTATTAATGGAACGTGATCGATTGTTACTTCTACTTATATTAATAATAAACCTTTGTTGGATCGGTTGAGTGATTGCTAATACTCTAGCTTTTATTGTTTTTTGATGAATATGAATGAAAATTAAAAGAGAATGCACTCTGCCGTCAAGAATATTTGAAGAGCTTAATAAAAATATCAAATACAGATAATATAAGAAAATCTCTCTGAACTTTATCTACAAGTATCAATATAGCTTCACACATTCAAATGTTAATTAGAAGACCAATGATAAAATTAATTTTTAAAATATTACACTTTCACAAAACTATTGTGGCCATGTTTTGTTTCTAATTTTATTCATAATTATAATTTAAAAATAGGCAAAATATCTTTACTTGCATTGGCATACGTTAAAAAAGCTTTATTACAGCTTTTTCTCTTCACTTATTTGATACCATCGGCATTATTACATTTAAAAAAACAACGAATTTGCCTTCTACCTACTTTCATCAACACACATCATCATCAGCCATCTAAAGTTGTCGTTCTCGAAAGAAAAATCCAAAATACAATATTTTTTCTTTTTTCTTTTTCGTTTGACAAAAAAAGTGCATACACACACTGCGTCATTTAGTTTTTGATTAAAAATTAAAAAAAAACAAGCATAAAACTGGTTACTTTCAGGCAACTGAAGCAATTGGAATTGAACAACAACTGTTGAAGCACGTTTTGGGGGAAAAGTAAGTGTTTTTATAAGCCACGAATATGGCCTATGTTTCGATTCAGGTCTTACTACATTTGAGTTTCTCATAATCTTGAGTAGTATGAATTAGTTAGTTTAACAAAGTTGAGTGTTCCAAAGAAAAGACATACTCAGTAATAGATGTTTTCTATACAATAACAAAAAATTTCGCTACAATCTACATGTCAGTCTTGTAGCAGCAAGATGAAGTATATGATTCACAAATCCTTTCAAAGCACTCAAATTTAAGCACGAGAAAGAAGACTTCAAGAAGACGAATGATAGTCCCATTTGATAAATAGTTTATCGTAGTGTTAGTTAAACTAGAAGTATTATAAGTTCAAGCTACCTATCAGATATTATAGAGGGTGTGGATATGGGTATGGTGGTGTGGATGAGTGTGGCTGTGGTTGTGGGTGTTAGTGTCCATTCCCTGTGCCACAATATACGCACCCACACACCCCACATCCACCCACACCCTCATCGCGGTATATGCCAGACAAGTTTTCATTCTGTGACAATGTTCACAATCGTCTGCAACTTCGAATGTATGTGTGAACTGAATAATTGATAAAAGTATTTATCGGATACGCTTCTTACTTTATTTTCAAGACAATTTAGTGTAATAATCAATCTTTGAATAATAGATATTTCTCTGCTTTTACCAAAACAAAATAAGTCCATTAATAAAAATAGTGATGGAAATTATTGAAAACTGTTAACAATAGATATTCATTATTCTGAATTTCTCAATTCTAACATGTATTGGTCTTAAAAAAAGAAAATCTCGAATTCTATATTAATTGGTAATTTTATCGAGGCACAGACAGAATTAACTGGAAAGCATATATTTCTTGTTGATAACATTTGAATGAATTTTATTGATATTTGATTTATTTCTTTTACGTGAAGATTTTCGAAGAATCGGTATAGCTACGATCAATTTTGAAAATTTTCAAGGATGACAAATAGGCGTCATAATCCAGAACAAAATCACGATCTATAAGTTGAAATCAATTTTTTCTGTCGATCGATCGTCATTTGGTTTACAGGGTAAATACCGACAAACATATTGACTCTATATAGGAACGTGCGAATCTATTCAAACGCTATCATATATTGCATATCATCGGATTACATTCAATCAACCTAAGTGAAAATTTAGGGGAGTAATTAAAAAAAATGTCTTAGGAATATCCTTCAACATAGATTGGACTAAATTCGAAACCAAGAACAGTAGTTTCGTCCATATTGAGAAAGTACGATAATAATGAATACATCATTAGATCATAATTTAGCATTTGGGAGTTTCAAATCTATCGACAAAGATCAAGAATTATTTCAATCTGTTTACTAAAATAATATTTTTGATCGCAATTAGATAAAAGATGCCATCGTTATGCATCAATACTCAAACCAATTAAAAAACATCCTATTATTTATCTTATATTGCATTATAAAGTTCTTGAGTTTTATTAAAACTCCAATGTGTATGATATTTTCTTAGTTTATTACCGGAATTCAAAATCCATTATAGAAAAAGCTTATCATAGTCATAAGCGTATCTATTTCAGATAACGCAATAACATGTCTGACGAAGATAATCAACAAAGGCTGCGTCAACTAATTGAAGATTATCACAGATGCTGCGACAGTAACGACTCCGATGCAGCTGATATTTCGAAATATGAGATGAAAAAACTCATTGAAAACTCATTCTGTTACACACAAACCCGAACCACCAAATCTGATCAGATCCAACCAAGTCAGGACCTGCCTCACTGCTACCCGACTATGCTATCACCCGACCGGATCCCACCTGACATAAAGTATGTTTTTCGTGACTAGATCAGACTCGAGTTGGACACTAGTCAAGGGTCTCCTGGGGCTAAGCTAAAAGTTTCTTAAACTTCCCAAGTTGAATTGACTTCGAGATTTTCCTTGTAAAGCAAAGTCTAAGTTCGCCTATCTTTCTCATCTTGTTCACTCGACCTCATAGCAAGCTCTAACAAAACTAGACTAGTACCTACGCCAAGCTTATATACTGAGATTCTTAGTTTTTTTCATTTTGTCCCAAGCTTTAACCACGCCCTAGATCTGTATGTGCATCATAACAACAGTTATCTACCAAATTAG
>CAJNOP010000054.1:961001-1004052 GCA_905250075.1 Rotaria sp. Silwood1
TCGATCGATATAAAAACAGGTATATGCTAGTTTTTATCATAAAATGACTCTATGGCGTAATGCTCGACTGGCTGCCAAAACCTCTCTTAAACATCAAATCAAATCTTTATCTGTTTTTTTATTATTGCTGATTGGTAACAATGACACTAATATATAATAGTTTGATTTGAAGCTTGGCATTCTGTCCAGTTGTAAAAACAAGAACTTAGCTAACTCAGTATGAAAACATGTCTCAGTTGTTCTGCGAGCTAGGATCAACTCGAGATTAAAAAAATCTTCTTTAATTAGTCATTACTTGCTTCTTTATATTTTTGTATCAGTAGGTCGGACGCTAAATCTCCAGAGCCGACTGCCTCTGATGCTTTGTCTGCCCTAAAACAGCCAAGTGCGCATTTTATCAAATAATTCGAGCACTAACTTAGTTGAATGAATATTTTTTTTTCGAAACAGTCACGACAACTCAGCCAGACCACGCGCCAGCTACACGATCCACAGAACATGTACGACTCGTAAAGGTAAGATCAACTTCATGATCAAAACACAAAGACCTATCTGTGTGTTTTATGTCTTAGCGACAAATACCAAACCCATGCATTACTGCAGAACCTGAGTCCGGTTGTTGCAACGATTTGGTTGGCCTCACTCTTGAATGTGGCGATGAAAGGTTTTTCGACCAAGGTATGCATGTAACACTGACATTTTCTATGAAAATGGAAATCTTTAAAAGTTTCCTAACTCTGCATAAAATCAATTATTTTATTCGTAAGCGATGATACCAATCCTGTGGGTATGGGTGTTGGTGGATGGGTAGGGTTTGGTATTTGGGTGAGAATCAGTAGGAAATCCGTATTCACACACCATATCCACACTCTTTTATTTATGTATATCATCGAATGTGGATTTCTTAGCTCTACACATATCCATTTTCACTATGAGAATTACCTAATATTTTTACCAAAAGAGAGATCAAGACACTATGTCAGATGCCGATAACGATTCTCAAGCGCGATTTTTAATCAATATTTCTAGGAGACCTCAAAAAGTGATGAAATTTTACTTGAAACAATTTGCTTTTGAAGTTTGAATAACAAATAACATTGTCTATTTCACATACTGTGTTTTGATAAAATATAAAATAATCGGTGTATTTTACTCATTAGAGAACTGAGAATATTAACAATGTCTTGTCACGGCCATACTCTGGAGCCCTTTATCCTTCTTGTTGAAAAGTCCTATCTGCTTACTTGATCTCATCTAAATTCACAACTGATGAGTTGCTGTACGTTTGCATTTAGGAAATACATCACTACGAACAATGACTTTCAAACGGAATGTTAACGTTTACATTGGCGCACTCGATACAAAATTGCCTGATAATAACGACATGCAGATTGTCTTGTTCAGAGGTTCGTTCGATTGTATCTCGAAAGTATTATCAGTTAAAGACAAACTAATTTATCTCGTTGTGTCGGACAAATGGGCCAAATCCGTTGTGCCGTTAATACACAAGCACCGATGCATTGAACATATCTATATACATCAAAATTCTGATGATCAACAGCAAGTTGATTGGATGAAAGACTATCCGAAGATTCATAGTACTGGACCTTTCGTAGATCTGTTGTTAAAGCGAATCAAACACGACATTGATTCACTCATGAAACGTCCTTCTCGCTGGTCGCGATCTAAAACATTGTTGAACGAGTTATGTTTGCAGACTTCTCGAACCGATCTTTTACCACCGATCAAAGATAGGCCCGTAGAAGATCTGAGCATGTTACATATTGTTACGCTATTTTTCGGTACTCATCGACCGTTTTCTCGGTCTCAGTGTAATATTCATATCGACGAGTTCAATAATGCGGCCGAGTGCACTCAGTCGATTAGAGCTCAGAGTTCAATTACTGTTTTCCTACTAATTTTCGTAGATGGATCCAATGATATATGCTCATTATTTGAACTTGATGCTATTCATGCAGTCTATATTGTTTTGGATGGTAACTACAATAAACAAATCAAAACAATGTCGAAGCATTCCAAAGTCAGCGGTGTGTTTAATTTAGACGAAGATCTACTCGAACAACTTACTACGGATATTTGTTTTTATCGACATATGCGAGTACACACACCGATGGTAAATACCTTCCACATTGGATCCAGTATTGTCGACAATGCTGATAACCAACAAATAAGCTTTCTATCTTTTCAATTATTTAGTGACATACTTCCACATATACCACTTGATTCGGATGCAACCGTTGAGAGAAGCGTTGAAAGTGTCAATCAATTACTTCCTCTTCTGACTGGCGCAAACCTAACAATCAGTAATCTTTTCAACCAATTTAACAGCTCCACACTGCAAAAGGTCGTATCTAAATTGAAAGAAATCAATCAACGTATGGTGTCATTGTCAAAAAAAGCTGATTCGTCCTCAGCTACGGCATATCGAGCTCAACTAGTATCAAAAAACAATTTAGAAATTTTACGAAACAATCCAAACAGTCTTCTTTCGATACCAACATTTATTTTAGCTTCGCGATCTTTCCGTGCTATAGCCGATATTTGTCGTCGAGCAGTCGACAATCAACTTACTGTAATTCTCTTCGAGTTCAATTTATCTGAAAACACGCCTATAGTGGATTCGAATTCAGATATAGTCGTTTTGAGTTTTGGTACTGTCTTTCGATTAGTATCCATCGAATCAGCTGTCGATGGTGTCTGGCATGCTCAGCTCGAATCTGCTGATGGTGCGATGCAATGTATCAAAGACCAATTGCAATCCAGGATCGGTGGCCGACTTACTTGGTTGACATTCGGCAACTATTTGGCTAACCTAAAACTATTCAATGAGGCTAAACAGTACTGCGAATTTCTTTTGAGCTTGTTTTCCCAGAATCCTTCGATCCTTGTATCGATATACAATAACATGGGTTTGATTTACTCAGCGATGAATGATGATCAAGAAGCCTTGAACTGGTTTGAGAAAGCGGTATCTTTAAGCTTACAGCATCCGGCAACAGTTATTAATCAAGAAAACCCATCAAATACTGACTTATTGCCTCTTGAAGATTCGTCTAGTCAAGTTAATATATTGAGCAAAATGGCTGAAATAAGCCATCGTCTAGGAGATGAAGTAACAGCGCTCGATTTTTATCGACAAGCACTTAAGATTGCCACCGATGTGACTTTACAGAAGTTTTATCAAGAGAAAATTCAAGCTCTTTCCTTTCGCGACAATAATCATTAAACTAGATTGTTCAGTATTTTTCTTATTTCTTTCATTTTCCTTTTAGTTTTAGATTTGGCTATATTTCATGACAAAAACAACCCGTCAATAACAGGATTTCTCTAATAGTTACCATTGGATAAACGAGAAAAACGTATTATTTGACGCACTATAATATCGGCCGGTAATATAGTAAACGACATGGTTCAAACAAATGAGACGCCAATCAGCCAAAATTTGATGTGCATTGTTTATCACGATGTAAAGCTATCCATGCATCATAGACGTCAATTAAAATTATATCTGAAACAAAGATTTTGTTATACACGTAGTTTTACTGATGTCGATAATTTGGCAGACTGTCTTAATCATACATTCATTGTGAACAAATTGGTCATTATTGTAAGTGGCAACGAAGCTAAATTTCTCTACGAAAATATCCAAATTGATGAAAGCATTTTACAATATCCACTTGTGTATGAACTGCAATTTGATAAAAAGCCGCTAAGGACAGAATTACCACATGATAGAAGATTCCAATCTATTGACAAATTATTTGAAAAGATTGATGATGATGTGAAAGAATATATCACGACGAAGAACCAATATGATCATGCGACTGTAGACGATAATGAATTGGATCCTCAACAGGTGCCATTCTCATTTGGCATCCACGAGTTTTTTGGAAAACAAAAATCCCTTTGTTATCTAAGTAGAGAAGCACTCAAATTCATCTTATTTCAATCATTTATAGAAGTGCTCTTGGGAATCAGAATTGACAAAGAAGAGGCTCTCAAAACAATGTGGGCCAGTTGTCGCGAAGATTCAGTCCATCAGAACGATTTCAACGATCTGCTAAACATTGATAAATTCGAACAGGAGTATGTTTCTACAGATCCCATTCGTTTGTATACTAGAAATTCATTCTTTTTTCGATATGTCAATAAGGCATTTCGATGTGAAGATGTCGAGAAAATCTTTGAATTTCAACCTTTCATAGTCGATATGCATCAACAGCTAAATAATCTTCGCAATGAACAACGATCTAAGACAAATTGTTCTAAAAATATACTTCGTCGAGGTAAAAAATTACCAACCAGTGTATTACAACAATTAGAAGATAACAAGAATAAATTTATATCTATGAATGGTTTTCTTTCAACGACAAAAAGTAATGATGTAGCTAAGATGTTCGCTGGTGTGGAAACAAATAGAGCGGGTTATCAATCAGTCTTATTTGAAATGCATATCGATGGAGCAATTAATACCAAAAGACCCTACGCCGATATTTCAAGAGAAAGTGCAATTCCGGATGAAAAAGAAGTTCTTTTCTTTATGGGATTCGTTTGGCGTATCGAAGCAGTGGATAAACTATTCGATAATACATGGAAAGTCAAACTACAACTATCTACTGACATCAATTCGAATCTTACTAGAAGTTTCATTGAATTGAGCGATAAATGTACGTATTTTACATTGGGAAGGATCTTGCACGAACTCGGTGAATATAAAAATGCAATTAGCTTTTATGATCGTATGCTGAATATAACTTCAGAACTTTCAGAAAGAAAAACTTGTGCTGATATTCATTTTCACATTGCTATATCTGCGTTTGAGGATGGTTCATATACTCAAGCACTCGATAATCTTAAGAAAGCGGAGCTTCTTATTGAAGAGCTCGTTCAATCAGGTAATGGTGAGTCAGTTGAGCTCCGACCAATCTTGGCGGAAGATATGCATCTTTCACCAATGTGTATTATGATGAACAAAGGTTTGGTTTATCGAAAGAAAAGAGATTATAAAAATGCCAAACATTCATTCAATGAAGCTCTGAAAAAACAAGGCTCAAAAAATGACAAAGCTCGTGTACACTATAACCTCGGTGTGGTCCAATTTGAGCTAAGAATTTATGATGAAGCACGTAACAACTATCTCCAAGCACTTGAATTGGCTGAAAATCAAGCTCTTACAAGCGATATAAATCAAAGGCTAGAAACACTCAATCAAATATTATCTTCGAATGAAATCATGAAAAAAAAATTGTGAACAATTAAATGTAGCTTTTCTGTATCATATTATGTTTCAACGATTGAGATGTTTGGTCAATATAACTAGTATGTGATTCTTATCAATATGATGATCTCAAGTAAATACAAACATTATGATGCGTCATTTCAGTTATTGTTTCTGTTCTTCTTGCGTGAGCGAGTAGCACAGCCACACAAGAAAAACAGGTCTTTTTAACAAGCTTGGGTAATATGTCAGACGTGTGTGTTCAAAGAGTAACCGTCTCCCTGGATAATTTTATTATTCCTTTCATGAAAGGTTTAGTTTACGTTGTTTAGAGTATGACCAAATGGAGTAAAAAGACTAAAACTCGATTGCCGAAACAGTCCATGTCTTATCGTACTACTTCTCCAACTATAATTAATTATGAGTATGCATAAGAATATGCTGAAACAAAGCCTTGATTATTAGACTACTTAAGATAACCGCAAGCTTTTTCAAAACTATAAATATCTGGTTTCTCTTACGCTCATGTCATATATACAAGGATGTAGGTGAGTGTGGATGTGGATGTGGATGTGAAGGGTTACCACGTACAAATTTTGTATTTCGATTTTGCAAGAAATCTTACCAAGTGGCAAGTACCTGTACAAATATGAACAACCATTACTGGTTGAGTGTGAGTGTGTGGGTGTGGGTTTGTATGTTGTTCTTCTCTAGACGCGCATTCATATCCAAATCCTACACCCCTGCCTGCTTGAGTCGTTGTACTGAATATTTGAATATTTAAATAACTGTAATGCAACTATTCAACCACTCAAGTATGCAACCATTCAAGTATTGAAGTATTCAGCTCAGCTATTCAAGCATGCAACTGTTTTCTTTTTTTGGATATGGCTGTTTATTGTTACGCTCGGAAGCGCTTATATAGGGATGAAATTAAATCTTAGCATTACAGCATCTAAGTATCTCAAGCGCATGTGTAACCAGCTCAGCTACTTGACGATAAGCTACCATACACGACTTTTCATAATATGGACAATAAATAATGGAAGAAAGACTGAAAAAAAGTGGAATAATAAAGCAGAACTAAAGATAATGAAGAGAAAGAAAACAAGAAAAAAGGATGAGAAAAAGAGATAGAAGAAAACAGGAAAAAAATAGTGAAGCAAGGGGAAGACGAATGCAAGTGTTGCATGCTTGAATAGTTGAGTTGAGCCCTTCCTTGCATCCACACGGACAGACAGGTAAGCTGAGTCCTTTACCCATACCCCCACCGAGAGAGATGTGTTGTGAGTCAGACACTGAAACCGAATCGAATCCGAATGAAGATGCTGTCGAATCGAATCTATTTGAACCGAGAGGTCTTCATTCGATTTACTTCGGTGGATCAGTAACTAATCGAAAAAAACAAAAAGCAAGAATCAAGGACATGTTGAAATATATTGTGAGTGTGATAGTGTGTGGCTGTTCGTGCTCCTTTTAGGTGTCCTCTTGCATATCCACACCCACACCCACATTCCACACCGCCATAGCGACACCTTCTACTACTTTATAATTCACATATCACAATATCAACATGATAGTTTTTCATCAAATATTTATCAAAAATAATGAATAAGAAACAGAAAGATATTGATATTAGTATATATTTCTCATCGAATAAGAGGTGCAAGGGTGATGTAAATAAAAAAGTTTTCAAAAGAACTAACAGCAGGTAATTTCTATAATTCTAATGATAACAAAGAAGTTCCTGCAACGATTTCTTCATTGTGTATTAATAAAATTTCTACCATCATTATTAATGCAGCTGACAAGAATGATGATATTGAACGATATGTTTCAAAACAATTAGCTAAGAAAAATGTTTCATTATTAAACCGAATGTTAACGAAACTATGGATTCCATTACTAAATTATATTTTTTTCAAAATTTGAAAAATGTGCCAGCACTCTTGAGCCGCATATTCGAAACCGATTAAGGAGTTTATTTTAAGACTCCTTTAGGCTACAAACAGTAAAAGATATTCCCACGCATTCTAATTTTGTAAACCTAGACACTCTATTGTTACATATGATGTTGACTATTCCTATGTAAAATGTTCAGAAGCATTACACGAACAGTTGAACAAAAGAATTATTCTGAATCATCATCATAAGACTAATAATGAAGTTTCTGCCATAATCTATATGCTGTTGAAATTCAAAAAATTTCATTTAGATTATATTATGTCAATAAATATTTTTTTCTTTTTTCCTCTACAATCACATTTGTCATACATCTTACGCAAGTTTTCTTTCGCAATAACTTCAAGAAAACTTACATATATAATAAACTGTTACTGAATTACTTCGAAACAAATTTAGGTTTTTTATTTTTATTTTTGCATGGATTGGTTTGAAAAAACATGCCATGGAAGCCTGTGTATAAAAATAAGAAAGAATTAAAAACTGAACGTACATTAGTTCTTCTCTTGGGTGGTTCTATTTATGATGATAGTGCTGGTGTTCAAATTATTAATCGACGTCGTCGTGGAGACGAACGTTTTCGTACAAAAAAAGATGTTCATTTAGAAGAACATCTATGGCAACGAGATTTTCATGCAATAACTGATTATTTCGAACGAACAAATGCTACTATTTGGCGTTGTGTTCCTACAAGTCTTCGTAGTTTTCGAAATGAAACATTTAATTTAATAAATGAATTCTTTCAACTTGATAATAACAATATCAACGGTGAACGAAAAACATTTGTTCTTTATTGGTGTGGTCATGGAATCAATAATACAGGTAATTGGGGATTTTCATATGGTGGTGAAATAACTTGTCATGACATTATCAATGCTTGGCGTTCTCGTCCAATAGCCGAAGAATACAATGACATATCATCATTGACAATTATTGCTGATACATGTTATTCAGGTGCATGGATTGATGAATTTAAAGCTGAAAAGATTCCACGTCTCGCTTATCAAGCAGCATGTCGAGCTGATGAATCTGCTTATGTTTTTGATGATGGTAATATTCCAAGAAGTTTACTTATGCGTAAATTTATTATTGAACAAAAATATCCTATTGAATGGTATTTGTGGACATGTAGTGATCAACATCCCATGCATTTATGTGATTCTACTGAAATAGAACATGGTGAAGATTTTAGTGCTGGTCAACGCCGAACATTAGTTCATGGTGGTCCATATTATTTTTTTACTGTTGATCAACATTGGACATCAAATGGAAAAATGTCAAATAAAGAACATAAAACTGAATTGAATAAACTAGCTAAATATGGTGTATTCATTGATAAGTTTTGAAATTTGATATTTTGATTGTTTATTTTGTTTTTTTTGCTTGCTCTTTGTAATATGAGTTTGAATTAAATCTTATCAAATGATTTATTCTTTCGTTGATTTATTTTTCTTTATAACATACACACAGACTTTCATTTTCGTTGAATGTAACTAGAAAAATGATGGTTAAACTTTATTTTATTCTTCTATTCATGTTGTTTACATCGTCTAATGGAAAACCAGTAAAAGGTACAACAAAAAAGACATCAAAGGAAACAGCACGTAAAGCACCAACAGTTAAAACAAATGTAGATGCATTGAAATATCTCGAAAAATTTGGTTATAATCAATGTGAGCGTCCTGGAAAGAAAAAAGATAAAGAACCATTGTGTCAATCAAGTTTTCAAACAATGATTGAACACTTTCAAACTGTTTTTCATTTACCTGTCACCGGTAAACTCGATGAAAAGACTATCAAATTGATGAACAGACCTCGGTGTAGTCTAGGAGATTATCCTATGGCTTATTCGGCTTTTCGACCTTGGTAATCATTAAAATTAATTAAAATTATCTATTTCCATTATTTTGTTTATTTATGTAGGCCTAATACAACATTAAAATGGAGATTAAACAATGAAATACCCAAATTTGGAAAAGAAAAAACACGAGCACTTATACAAGAAGCATTTAATGATTGGGCTCGTTATGCTCCATTAAAATTTCGTGAAGCAATTGGTGATGAAAAAGCTGAATTTAGTATTAGTCTTCATGGAGGTGATCATGATGATGGTTATCCATTTGATGGTGCAGGTGGTACACTTGCCCATGCTTTTTTTCCAACAGATGGAAAAGTACATTTTGATTTAACAGAAGAGTGGACTGATAAGTAAATAACATAAACATAAAAAATTTAAAAAGAAACTGGTTTTCTAAAATTAATTCTAAATAGATATGACGGATTTGGTTTCAATTTTCGTTTGGTTGCTTCACATGAAATAGGTCATGCACTTGGTTTAGCACATTCATATGATCAAAAAGCATTAATGTATCCTTTTTATCAATTAATTCAACCAAAAGATTTACTTCCAAAAGATGTATAAATTATCATACAAAAATATGTAAATAATTATTTTATTTTTATTCATATTAGGATCGAGATGGTATTCGTGCATTATATGGTGCAAATTCAAGTAATAAACCAACAACATTTGCATCTACTACATCTAAATCAACAACAACAAAAAAAACGACAACCTCTAAAGGTGGTAAGGATACCAAAACAACAACTAAAAAGCCAAAAACCACAACAGAACAAACACTATCACATGATCGATGTGCACGTTATCTTGATGCTGTGTTTGGTGGTGGTCCAGATAAGTGGTTATATACACTTGATTATGATCATGTTTGGCGTTACCATCCTGATTTTGGCCGTTGGGATTCACGTGGAATACCAATAACTGAAGTATTTCAGGGTGCTGAACCACATATGATGGCTGGTATTTTGTCTCCGAAAACGAAAAAAATCTATCTATTCAAAGGTTATCGTGTATGGCGATTCTCTTCTCCAAATTCACTTGATAGTGGTTTTCCTAAACGACTTTATGGTAGTGGTACTCCGTAAGTATTCATTGACATACTTGAATGAAATTTTTATCTAATTGATTTCATTAGATTTAATCCAATAGCTGCTCTTTATGAAAAAGATCATATTTGGCTTTTAAAAGGTGGTATACTCTTTAAATTTGATGAAGATGATCTTCGATATGAATTTGATCCACCACCACTACGTGTTGAAGAACAATTTCGTGGTGTTCCAAAAAATGTTCGAACAGCATTTACTTATGATAGAAAACATTATTTTTTTACTGAACCTGATCGAAATGTATATGTTTATAATACGATAACCGAACGTCTCGAACCCGGTTATCCAAAACCTATGACAACAGGATGGTTTGCTTGCAAAGAACAATAGAGTAGATGTCACCAGTTGTCATTTTATCTTAAATTATTCTTAATTATATTTAATTTAATTTAATCTAAATTAGTTTTTAAAATAAAAACAAAAATAAATAAATATAATATTTTTTATTGTGGCAATAGTTACAGTTGCTATGAAATGAAACATCTGTCATGTCGTTAAGCATTTAATGAAATACACAGTTAATATAATTATCAATACTTGAATTTTAAAGAGTCATATTGAAATTTTTAATAAACTCTAACAATAGAGAATATTTTAATTTTGATTTAATAAGATCTATTCAAGGTTACATATTACAAATTCTTCTTTCTTTTTCCCTTGTTTTCAAAATAAACAAGAGAAACGAAGTTGAGAAGTAAAAAAAAAATAACATTAACAACATGTCGTCAGACATCATTACATAAATTATAAAAGAATTTCTTTTTTAAAGATTCTTCACGTTTGATTGTCTTCAATGACTATAGCTTCATCATTTCATACAATGTCAAATGGTTCCGGTTCAACATCAACAAATCCATTTCTATTACCTAAAAATGATTTAACTATGGCTGATAGTCAATTAATTGATGTACTTTTACATGATCAAAATAATGAAAATAAAATTCAAATTGTTAATCGATGGTGTAAAAATTCACGCCATAATCGTTTATCAAATATAGTTGATGTTTCACAAAGATATGATATTTTATTATCACTTGTAAATACTCTTCAACAAACAACAAATACTGAATATCAATATAATTGTTTAAAATTTTTATCTGAACTTCAAACAAATATTCATCATTATGATCAACGAATTTATCTTCCAGGTTAATATTAAAACCAAATAAAAATAAATCTTTAATTTTAAGTTTGTTTCGTTTTTTTTTCTCTTAGCAATTATTCAATGTTTTTCATCTACATCAAATGATGTTCAAATATTAACATCACAATTTTTAATTAAACAAATTAATACAACCGATGATATTCCAACATTTTTACATATATATATACATGATGGTTTAAAATCTCCAAATATTCGAATATGTATTAAATCTATTGAAATATTAACTGATTTATTAACTAAAACTCATAGTCATGAAAATATATCACCAATATTTGAAATACTTCTTCAATATTTACAAGATAATAAATTTCGTTTAAATTATAATAATATTCTTTTACGAGCAATTCAACATATTAAACGTATATTAGGTTTCGATTTATTAAATACTTATCTTGAATCATATTCACCAACATTAAAACGACTTTATAATACATATATATCTGAAGAAAATGATAATGATGAAGAAACACCAAGAGCATCACAACAAGTATCTCATATAAAAGATTCAAAAGGTATGATAATCTGAAATAAATTTCATTCTAATTCTTACTCTAGTGATTTCTTTCTTAGAAGAAATTATTAAAAGTAAAGCTAAACTGCAAAAACTTTTTTATAGAATTAACCTTGACTATTCAATGTTTGTGTCAATGAAATAATAAATTCAGTACTCTATCACAAAATGAATACTCTTAGACAGTCATGTTAAGATATGTTTACATTCAAAGATATAAAAATTTTGAAATTGAAAAAATAATCTCGATTGATAAAAAATACGATCTCAATAGTTCTTTGATAAATAACAGCGATGGATTGAAAAAGGGCATCAGTCATTACTCTTATAAATTGACAGTTACGTTAAAAATAAACAAGTCTGAAGTACTCAAAATAAAATAGTGGTGCAACTTCAATTTTAACAAGGACAATTTAAACGTCTGCCTTGAAGTTTTGAATGTTTTCTAAGAAAACTTGTCAGCGTCATTCCCTTTAGGGATAAAATATCAAATTCATATGTTTTTTTTTTAGTCTCATTATACTATTTCAAAATATGTTAAGTGAAAAATCTTTAGCAAACTATTGTTGTTGCTGTTGTCCAAGGATAATCGATCGTCAGAGAAAACAATCTGTCTGTCTTATTTACTTTTGCATTTTAAACAGAATTTTTTTTCTCTTTTACTGACACTCTATTCTTTGTTTGCATTGTTACTATTCGCTCGTTGTTTTTCATTTTTCTTAATTTAATACAATTATTATTTTTTTTTAACAATTGATTTGACTGAGGAAATAAATTTGTTAGCAATATCTATTATAACTATAACAGGTCTCAACACTATTATCTATCTCAATAGACTCAAAAATATTGACACTGATTATTTTGCGAAGCTAGAATTCATGCTATGTTTGTGTTGATCATATGATGCCTGTGACAAATCAATGCATCATTAGCGATTATATAAAATTTCATCTGCACTAGACTATTCCAGCCATTCAAGTTTCGGTGATACCTTTAAAATGTTCTAGAACAGTTTAAGTCTTGTTATTAATTCTATTCAGCACCTTTTTTCGCTAAAGAACTCTATGGGAAAGGAGTTTGGTACCTATTGTCCTCGGTTACTATGGAAACAGACTTTCTGTTTTTCATAAAAGACCATTCTAATTTTTCTTCTTGATGAACTTTCTAACTGTGATAGTCGTCTAGATCACTATTCTGTTTTAATAAAAGTTATTTATATTTGAACTGTATGAGCGCGAGTACGTTGCCTACCTATTTTTGAAAAAAAATCTTACTATCTCAGACGATATCGTTTTGAAATCATCATCCGCTCACTAGAATTGTGGATCCGACACTATGTCAGATTGACCCAGTGTCTCTGAATAAGCTATAATCATATCACTGTATTATTAAAAATGTTTATGTCTCGAGAAATGATGATAGATTAGAGGACTCCTGTCAGAATGCAATAGTACATTAAATATTAATTAAATGTTGTTTTTTGACAAGCGTATTGAAAATAAAAAAAGTGTAATAAATAATAATTGACAACATTAAGATTCTCTTGTATTTTTTTATCAAAATATTTTTCTTAAATCATCAAAACTTTATATAAAGTTTGTCTATGCTTAATATTTATATATTTAAAAATTAATAAAATTGTTATATATATATAAAGACGTAGAATAAAATTTGGCGATTTGTTACTTTAACTGCAACTATCTTTTGCTTGTTTCAATTAGCAATCCATTATAAAAATTGTCAATGAAATAGTTCAAAAACACCATTTCCTGAATAAAAGCCATCAACGTAATCTTTGCGAAATTAAAATGTAAAACACAATGTACTCGTTGTTGCTAATCATAGAAAGATTGTAATAAGACGTTGTTGATATATACTCTTGAATTGTATATCAACTAAGACTGTCGTTATATCAGATCCGAGTATAGCTGATCGGGTTCAAAATTTTCGGACCCGGATCCGATCAAGTCCAGATCCAAGTCTGTTACCAACCCTACAGACTGTAGACACAGTAAATAAATATTGCTAAAGCGTGTGTCATAGTCTTTGATGAGACATTTCTAACGTGTTTGTCACGCCTGTGATGACTCCGTGTTAAACTATTTGTCACGTTTGTCTAGAAACTCAAATTTCTAAGTCTATACTTCAACATTCCCTTTTAAATTGTATTTCACAAAAAAATAGATTTTATCTATTATTTTGTTTTTCTAGGAACAAATGGATTCCGTCAGAATGGTAACAATCATTCTGATAACATGTTGTCAACGCAAACATCTATATTATCTGTTCAAAAAGAAAAGTCTGATGTATATTCTCTAATTGAAACTATACGTTCAAAATGGATGTCATCAAATGAAACAGATCGTATTGATTATTTAGATCGTTTGAAAATTTCATGTGATAAATATTATCAAATAATTTATTCACAATATTCTTCAACATCAGTAACAAATAATACACAATTTTATCAAATATTACATACATTTTTAACATCTATACTTGATCTGTTATCTTATGTAACAGCAACAAATCTTGATTTATCAATTAAAATAAAACTTGTTCTATCAACATGTCTTGCATGGCTTATTAAACATGCACAAGAAAATTATTGTAAAAAAAATTATAAAACAATATCTATAGTATTTAAAAATATTCTTTTTAATGGACAGTCAAATAATCGACAATTAGCAGTATGTTAAATGGTTTTTTTTTTTCTTCTTATCATTAGAAATAAAAATGCTTACTTTTTTCTTTTTTCATAATAGAAATTCAGTGTTAGTATTATACTTTTACTTGAAAGTTTTGTTCATCCACAATTAATTCTTAATGAATTAATCGATGATCATTTTCAATATTATAATTATCGTATACAACTTGAATTACTTGCTATTGTAACAGCAACATTTCTAAAAAATCGTCAACATAATTATGATAATATATCAAATTTAAATAAACATTTACTTCCTATGTTAATATCAAATCGTCGAGAATTACGACATGGAGCTATGGAATGTTTTACAGTTATATGTATTTATTTTAATGATTATAAACCATTAACATCAATTATAATTGAAAAAAATCAATCAATTAAATTAGTTTTATCATCAATTGAAAATTTATCACATGATGCATTAAATGCATTTCGTTTTCGTTTACAACGTAATTTACTTCCATCATTAACTGATGAAGGAAATATTACACCCGGTTTAGTATGTGATGCAACAACAGTGAATGATCTAGATGCAAAATTTATTTTACTTGCTAATAATAATAATAATGCAATTCAAACAGCACAATCTGAAATTAGCCATGAAACAAAATCAGTACAATCTTCATCATCAAAAATACCGACTAATAATAATAATAAATTACTTCAATTAGCAATGCCTCTTGTTGAAAAAAAGACAAATACAAATGATACAGTAAGAACGATTTTTATATACGCATATGTATCGAAGAGATGTTGTCTGATGATGTTTATATCGATCATTGCTCATGATGAGTATTTATTTTTATTGGATTTGAAAAAAAAACGAATTCACTTGAAAGTTTATCTGTCAAGGTCTGTTTTAACCTTTGGTGACCTTCAAGATCCATTAGAATGTAGTATGATGTTGAAAAAAAAAATAACTCTTCTGAATTCAATCGATATTAGCTAAAATTTTCTTCGATCTACAAGCTCATGCTGATATTTAATTTCTAATATTCTAGGTACTTACGAATTTTCCCAGCTGGTAATAGAGCGCGGTTATGTTTGTCTACCGTAATATTTTAGCAAAAGAAATATTTTCATAGATTGATTTAAACTATGACATTTCTTTTTCAAGACTAACCTAATTAAATATCTGTAAATGTTAAAGAAAGAATTTTAAATAGTTTCTTTTCAAGTGGATGTTTTCTATTGGTTATGAGAAATGAGTAGTGTTTGTCTTTTTTGATTCTTAATCACATATAGTTCGTTTTGTATCATACTTTTATAATTATGTCTTATCTTGAATCTAAAAGATCATATGTCAATACTTATATTCTCTTTGAATTGAATTTCGAGGCAACTGTAGTGGTCGAAAAATCAGCTGTTATACAGCTGATAACAGACTCGAATGAAATGACATTATCATTAATGAAAGTTTCATTAAAAAGAAAAAAGGCAAAATACAAAATAACAAGAAACTAATTGAAAGCATTTTTTCTTTCTTTCTACCTACAATGCATAAAAAAACGACTACAATCATCATCATCATCATCATCATCAAGATCATCATCATCAAGAGCAAAGAAATGAGAACTTTAACAAACGGAGAGTAGAAGAGAATAAGAAAGAAGCGGAGAAATAAAGAACGAGGTCTGCATGTATATAAAATTGCACGAGAAATGATGATTGAAATTTTTGCTTTCTCTCTCTCTCTCTCTCTCTCTCTCTTTTTCAACGACTGTTGTTTTACGGAGACGACGTGCGCGCATGAACGAGTAAGAGTAACTAAAAGAACAAAGAAAAACAAATACTACAGTCTCCACCATCATCTCAAGAATTCTTTTATGTCTATTTTATTGTAACTATTGCCAATAGAAAAGTTGGCTTAACAAGTGTATGCATATATTATAAAAGATGCTTATGTTTGACGATGAAGATTTTCTACATTGGGCTAGAAGACCTAAATTATTGGTAAGCTTAATATAAGATATTGTTTAAACAAATAGTAAACATAAAGGTCATTTTCATTTTGATATGTGCACATGTACTTGAAAATTTTTTGTAAGTTTTCTACGTTTATTCAGAATACATGAAAAAAAAAGAAAGTTTTTTTTTTCATTTATAACTCTGCATACATCTACAGTCAGCATTACATACGAAATTTGATATTCTTCTCTTTTTTTTGTTGTCGTTCTTTTTCTTTAACAATGGTATTGTTTTGTGGTTGAAATTATGACAATGGTTAATGAAGTATGTTTTAATATATATATATAGATGATACTTATAAATAATGTCTTTCTTAGAAATTTCTAAAATGTTGTATAAAATACGACAAAAAAAAGTCAATGATTTGAAAATGTTAGATATTGCAAAATTTTCCTTTGATTCTTTTATTAGATCTAGACACATTGTTCGAAATATTGAAGAAAAAAATATTAACATTTACAATTACATTTTATTTATTGTAACTGTCATGAATTCATGTCAATCTCTGTTTGACGTCATATTCTTGAGATTGTAGAAAAACTTATTCAAATCTCATTCTTTCGGCAAAATAACTTTTGACTATTATATAAAATATAATTATTAATGCTCGTTAGACTCTCTCATAAACTATGACAGACATAATTTTATCAATTACGTTCCATCACTTATTCTCTTTTGAATCCTATAAGAACTCTACTGACAGTTTTATTTTAACATATTCTAAATATTTAGGTAATGCGAAGTCGTGAAATACCTCCATTGAAACCACCTAATGTTGATCTTGATTCACATCGATATACCAATAATAATCATGCGTATGAAGCAGCTACTAATCGTAAGTTATTGTGATTGTCGTCTCTTTTTTTTTCATCTGTTGTTGATCATACTTGATTGTTTTTGGCCTGAATATCTTTTATTACCCTCATTGCACATCAGGTCAGCAACGTCACCGACTAAGTCGACGATTGAATTTGTCGACAAAACGTCAAACAGCGATTGGTAGCGTAGAAAAGCATTAGTTTCCGCTTTTGTGAATTCTTTTCTTTTCTTTTCTTTTTTTTTGTCTTCTTAATATTTATTATTTGAGCTCACAATTTAGTAGTACAACTAACCGAGTGCATTATAACATTTTTAAAATGAAAATAATTACTTTTTTTTAGAGCTCTTGGACAACTATATTAATATATATATATATATGTATATACATATATTTATGTCTCATGCTGATTCTTTTTTTTTCTTGACAATACGAAACTCAATTGAAAGAAAAAAAAAAGAAAAAAAGTTGATATGATAATAATAGAAAAAGTATATTTCTGATTAACTTTTCTTTTTTTGTGATTTTATTTAGTTAAAGTAGATATATCTTTGTTTTTTTTTCAAAACAATAGCATAGACAATTGTTTGAATTTTTACTATTAATTGAACAAAAGAGAAAAAAAACCACCGTGTGATTGTAATGATAGGCAAACAAAATTTTTCGGATTTTATATTTTAGCAACAGTTATTACAACTGTGACTTCCGGTGGACCACCGTTTGATTTTACTATAACTGGTAATACTAATTATCGTCCATTGACATTAACAGAAAGAGTATTTGGAGATGATTGGGCAAAAAAATTGTCAACAGCAAATAGTCATCGAAAAGAATCAACAAACACAGTTCAACAACAAGGTTTTTTTAAAATTCTGTTTTCAATATTAATCAAACTAACATTAATAGTTTGAAAAAAAAATAATATCTATCGAATACATTTGTTGATTCAGTAAACAGATTAAAATATTAAACATTAAGGTGCTACACTAAAGTCACTGAACGCTTAGAAAAGATTTAAGAAATTATTTATTATGTTCTTTTTTACTTCACGGCTTGTGTGCTCTAAAAATTTAGAATAAATATTATAAATAATTTATTATTTCTATAGAAAATCAGCATAACAATAATTTATTACAATTTCGTCCTGCAATACCACATCGTCCAGCTATTGGTCGATTTCCTGCATCCCATAATATCTTAGTCACATCACAAATTCATAATCATAACGATCAAAAGCTACCTGCACGTCATTTTGATTCAAATACTGATCATGATGAAGGTATTGATAGTGCAATAGATTCACGTTCTTTATCAAATAAGACAACACATGAAAGTATACATCAGGTAAACTATAATTCATAGTTTTTTATTTTATTTAATCAAAAAGAAAACACAAAAAATATTAATTTAGAACAATGGTCAACAATCGAAAAAACCTATTCGATCAGTACATAGTAGTTCAACAAGACGTAAAGTTAATCGTTTATTTAATAATGGTAGTGATATAGAATCAACATCAGCACGAACTTTAACACCAGAAAATAGCAACGAAAGTGGAATTTATTCACAATCAGGACGCGATACTGAATATAATTCTAATAGTTCTACAAGGTATAATATAAAATCAATAAATATTATTTGATTTGATTTTATTCTATTGTCTTAGATCATTTGGTAAAGATCAATTGTTTTCTACTAAACCACGTCTTGCTCGTTCTGGTTCAAAACCTAAACTTGATAAATCACAAGTACTACCTTCTGATCCATTATCAGGACAACATTCATTCAATGATAAAACTCGTCGACCGAATAATTCCAATGTTGAAGTAGTTGGTCGAGCTTATACAGATGAAAAACATCCAACTAGAAGATTATCAAATGAAACTAATGACGATAAACAACAACAACCAATTGTGAATAAACCTCGAGCAAAAATTATTAAAGGTAATCAAATGTTTTATCATATGTAGTTTTTACAAATAATCACTTGCATAAAGGAATACTGAAAGAACTCGATGATATTCAAGTTTTTTCGATGGTGAAATTCAATACGATGCTTCAAATCTCGATTGTTGGAAAAATCGATATTTTCCATAAAATGAATAATCATTTCTAAGATTCTAATTCTTAGTTACAGGGAAGATGGCGGACGCTTCTCCTCCCCCATTCACAGTGAACAACCAGACGAAAACATCAATGTCTGAGATATGAACCTATGATGTAACAAGCATTAAGGCTGCTAGGTATTTACATTTAACTGTATCTGTATTCTGATTGTAACTGACTAATTGTCTCTAGAAGTTCTAATTATATGTATTAGATATAATAAAGTTATTTAGCTTTATATCTGTACTTTATGCTATAGGCATTTTGAAGTTGTTCAAGTTCCTTCTGCTTCAATAAGACTGATCATCTACTGGATTTTCGCGAGACTCTTATTTGAACGTTAATTTACGATTAGAGAGAGTGTGTCGTCAATGAACTTTGGTGGATGTACAAAGATGTGGATCTAAGCCTTTCTAGCCATTCGACGTCTCAAATATAACCTTCAATGCAGATGCCTTCAGAGTGACTTTTATAATAACCCACACTCATCTTAGGATAGAAACGATAATAACAAAATCTGAAACATTTGTAAACAAACTATTTTCGTTGAGATTTGTCTCTTAATGGAAAACATTGAAAGAATTCGATAGAATAAATAGAATTCTGCAGTAAACATTTAGTGTGGGTATAGATTCGAACTTTCGCTACATCCATAAACGTTGAAATTCGAAAGAGTTGCTGGTTGGATTTACATTATTTTTATCGAATACTATTGATCGATTGCTTCATTATAAATTATTACTTTTATCGGTAGCTAACTTCGTGCCTTCATTTTAATTAGGAATAATGCGTAATTTGAAAAAAAAAGATCGAAGGAAATAGTTATCTATTTATAGATAAAGTAGAAACAAAATACTGGAAGCTATCTTGTATAATATAGATGATGAGATCAAGCTAAAAAGCACTGTAATTTTAGAGTAATCAACTATATGATCGTACAAAAAAAAAACAACGGTGTCAGTTGCATGTCTAATTTGTACTTGAGAAGCATCTGATCAAATATTCAAAAGAAAAATATAGGTCGAACATAATTCATCTTTCTTTTGTCAAACAAAAACTAAAAGAAGCGTAAAAGTAGAAAACAAGATTTTTTTTCTAAACAACTACAAATCTCTAAGCGAATATTAATTTTATTTTATTTGATCAATCGTATAATATATCAAAGATATAGAGTATTTGTGTAAAAAAATGTTTTTAAATTGATTATTTCGTAAATTTGCTTTTTCCTCTTTCTAAGACTTGCACTTGCAACTTTTCTTTTTTTTAATAATAAGCTTTACATTTTTTCTACTAGTCACATCTAACATATCATAAAAACTCATGTTTTATGTAAGATTTCTTTGTTTTTATAATAACTTATTATTATCTTGTTTTTAATCAAAAACTATGGAAAATCTTTTTCATCCGCTAAACAAGAAGAAGAAGAAGAAGAAAAAGAAAAAAGAAAGTGTCTATTTTTTTTTCTTAGCTTTACTTTTTCTAATTGGATTCATTTTTACTTTGGAAAAATGAAACAAAGTATAAAACATTTTTAAACAATAGATATATCCTTATATATTCAAATCACTGTTTTTTCATTCAGGATCTGTAGTTGCCAATCCTTCAAATACAACAACACAAGCAAACATTAATATTGATGATGATTCTAATCATGATGATGGTCAAGATATTGGAGTTATAGGAAAAGGTAAATTAAAAAACAAACGAATAATATTATTATTGATATAGATATATATTTTAATATTTAAGCTGTTCCTATGCCTTTACGTACAAATGCTGAAACAGATATAATTCGAGTGCAAAATAATAATGCAATCAATAATAAATTAAACAAACAAAGTGATAATCTCGATACAATGTCCGATGAATTCGATAGTGATTCGAAAGAAAATGACAATGTAAGTTTATTTATAATAAGTGAAAATTTAAACAAAAAAAAAACCAATATTGTAATTCGTCCGATGTCCAGTTGATTTAGAGTAGATTAATCATTCATTTAGTTTTTGAATTATTTTCGTATATTTATAGCTATCGAGTTTAATATTCTTCAATAGACATTTACGAAAAACCTTTTTTTTTCAGGAATATAGAACAAATTTAAATCGTAATCATTGTTAGTAAAATTCTTATAGGATTCACATATAAAATAAAATGTAACTGCTGCTGATGGTAATCAACGAGAGATTGTTTTAGTTCATCTATTTTGGAATACATTTTTTTATAACTTATCCTGCAAAAATGTAATTAGGAAGTAATTCATATATTATAGCGAGATGCAATTGTTGAAGACTCGTGCAAAGGTTCTGCATTAATTTTGTTATGAGTATAGCATGACCACAAATCATTATTGACATCTGACTAGTTTTCTTATTCAAAAAGGACAAAGTCTCTATCGCAGATCCACCCATAAACATTTCGTTCAAAACACTTACCAAAGGCGAAAAAATAGTCTATACGCTTTGGCAATTCAGAAGAAAGTCTGCATCTATTAAAAAGTTGGTCCTATCTTCTGTCACTTGTAACGCTACCAAGGGACACTGTAAATATATAAAAAAAAATTTTCAACTGATCAATTGAGTTCGAAATCGACATTTTTCTCAGGACTTTTGCTAACGAAAAGTGTTTACAGCTAATAAGTGATTTCGGATGAAATCCCATATTTGATATCTAATTATACTTTGATGGGTCCTCTACAAAAACTCATGATATAATAGTAGGCACAATACGAAACTAAAGGTTTTAATAAAACTGTTTTCTATAGAACATGCAATAATTTCGAAAGCTGAGTGTACAACAAATCGATCACATATTTTTCTCCTTACTAATTATTGTGTAAAGTTCGAAAACATTGTTTATCCTTCGATAAGCATTCTGAACGAAATATGTTTACACAAATTTGTAATAGAGACTTTGCTGTTTCTAACAAGAAAATTATCAATCGATTAGAGTTCGGCAGTTTCATTTTATTTTTTTCTTCATTCTTAGTAATCAGACCCATGACCCGAGTCTCAGTTTCAAGTAGTTTTGGACACGCTGCACTCTATTATCGGGTTCTATTATAATACCATAATAGCAGATTTTGATTACTTGATTTTGTGAAGAAGTATTTTCTTTCTATGATAGGACTTTCAGAAATACAAAAGAATCTATTGAGTTTAACTTGTTTAAAGCGGAAGTATTTCAACTTCATTCGATAGACAAAAAAATCCTCTCATTTCTTTTTTTTTGTTTTGTATAGATTGTTAACATGGGTCAATCCCTATCAGCATCATTTCGTTTACGTGTTCAACAAAAAACTCAAGAAAAAATTGAACAAAAAGAACGTCGCCGACAAGATCGAGAAAATCGTTCTCGTCAACAAGAAATAAATAATAATAGTGATACTCCATATGATAATGATATTCCTATTTCATCAACATCAACAAGTCGATATTCATCTCAACCTGATCTTACAACACTTAATAATGATATACAACCAACACCACGACGACAAATTGATCCAAATATTAATTCAATTTTACCTAATTTTCCATCACAACATCGTTTTCGTGTTTCAAAAAACTTGTATGAAATCAAATTATTTATTTATTTTTTTAAATATATATATATATACATTCTTTATATTTATTTTAGTATGGCTCGTTCACAAACATTTAATAATCGACGTGATATACCAGCAAATGGACAACATATAGCATTGAATCGTCCATTATCTGAAGATCGTATAGTAGACCAAATAAGAAATCCTGATCATGTCTATCGAGAAGCAATGGAATCAATATCAAACGATGATTGGGAACAAAAATGTTCTGGTCTTAATTTACTTCAAATTCTTATTGCACAATATCCTGATACAATAACACAAAATTTACATCAAGTTGTTTTAATTCTTATTCAAGAAGTTAGTTTATTTTGTTTTTATTTGATCAAAACAAAATAGAAAATAAAATTTTATTTTCAAGGTAAAAAATCTTCGATCACAAGTTGCTCGTTTTGCTTTATCAACATTTTGTGATATGTTTAAAAATTTAAAACGTAATATGGATATTGAACTTGATATAACTGTTAAAGCAATCATACAAAAAAGTGCAGAAAGTAATGAATTTTTCAGATCCGATGCTGAAAAATGTCTTCAAATGATGGTGGATAATGTTACACTTCAAAAAGCATTACAAGCATTAATAGCCGGTGGAGCAAGGTAAATTTAAATATTTATCATTAATATTCACAGTAAATAGAATCATACTTATATAGTTAGATATCGAATTGTTACACTGGTCGAAGAGAAGATCAGTGTGACATAGAAAAATTGAAAAGAGAAATATCATATGTCAATGATTTCAGTGTAGAGTCAACCACTAGATTCCTCCCATGAAGTTTCTACCGTTTTTGCGACTCATATTTCATGACTTGAGATCGAAAAGTTCAACTCACAAAACATTCTTTGTTTTTGGCATGATATTAATATTGTAACATAGATTGTACACAAGTTCAGAGATAAGGAATGAAAGAAATTCTGATCTTATTGTTTTCGTTTAGCAACAGTAAACAATAAATCGTTTAAATATGTCATTACATTTTAAAGCAATCATAATAAATGTTTACCAAGATTATAAATACAATGTTGAGCAGGACTTGTTTTAGCTTGTGCATGTGAGTCTGAGTGAAGAAAGCAAAACTATCCACACCTTTTTTTTTTGAGTTCCAGTACTTCTATCTTATGGCCTTTCTACGACCAACTTGGATACCTATGTCCCAAACTACTTATTGACGATCATATTTGTCGTATTTCTAGTTAAATCCCAAAATGTTGCAGAATTCTACTTGAATTTTGACATTGCAGTTCGTTGTACACTTTTCCACAGGATATCCGGAAGATCATTTGTTAGAAAGTTTTTATTCATAGATCAGCAACTTCTTGACACCCTTGAAATCCAGTTGTAGAACATTTGCCGCTAATCTTTTTTCGTAAAATCAGTAATTTGATCCCCAGTATCGTTATTTATTGACCAAAATAGAAATATTCTTTGTTTTTTATAAAAACGATCAGCGATAAAAACTCTATACGATAAGACATATGAAAGAGCTTTCAGATAAATTTGTAGTTTTATAATTGATTACTCATAGAAGTATCCTTTCAAAAATTAATTGTAGTCGCCTAAATGTTTGAACAATTTTCTTTGTGAAAATATAGAAAAGAATCCTTTGAAGCAGTCATAGTAAAGAAAGCGAAATTCCGCCTGCTATTTTTGATAAATGGAAGGCTTCCCTTTCGGACAGTGCAGGTCGTAACGTATGTGAACAATGTACCTGTGATTAGCAACAACAGCTACATCTTGTTTCCCATATTCATCACTAATTATCGATAAGAACGATTATACAATGAAAGTCATTCATGTTAGAATAATCAAATCGGATATCAATGAAATTTTTACATTAATCCTTCAATGGAGATATTAGTTCTATCTTTTTATACTTATGGATGTAATAATAATCGTCTTTGTTTTCATACGAATTGAATAGATTGAATATTTATCTTTCAGTTAAGAAATTAATATATAATTATAATTTCTAGTCATCGTAATCCAGCTGCAAGAAAAACATCGGCGAAATGCATTTATCTTGTTTGTGAAAAATTAGGTCCAACGAAAATTTTAAGTGGTACTCGAGATATAACTGAACGTGTGTTACAAGTTGCTGCTACATTTGCATCTGATGGACCACCAGAAATTAGGTATGTTAATATTCAATAAGACAAAAGAACAGATACAAATATGAATTTTATTTTAGATGGTATGGTAAAAAAATCTATTATATGTTAATGCCATATGATGAACTTGATTCAATGATGAAACACTTTCTTAATCCAACTGTTTATACAAATATGTGTGAAATTCTTGATAATATTCGAGCTAAAGTAAAATTTTTTACTATAGAAAAAGATTTTTGTTTAATTTTTCATTGAATAGGGAGGTGTTGGTGAAACTCCAAGTGAATCAGCAAGAAATAATGGTCGACGAGCTTTGTCAAATGATAAATTAGGTTCAAATGGGTAAGAAATAGAAATTCTTTTTCTTTTTGAGATAGAAAAACAAAAAACTAAACATTATTTTAGAAATTTAACAAATCAATTTTCATCAACACGTAAAATAAATACAGCTGATCAAGCAGAACAAGTTCGAGATTTAACAAAACAAATGCGTAGTTCAGATTTTCGTGAACGTTTAAATGGTATTGAAGAATTTCAAAAGTTATGCGAACTTGAAACTGATACAGCTATACAATCACTTGTACAAATATTTGATGGTTTTAATGATTGTTTAGCTGATATGAATTCTAAAGTTGTACTTAAAGCATTAAATACAATGCATCAAGTTATACCTATATTAGGAGATGCTTTATCAAGTGTTATTAATTCAGCATTACCTCTTGTTGCACAAAATATTGCATCAAAAAATCGAGAAATATCACAACTTGCATCGGATATTATCGATACGGCTATTGAATATATTGGTATGAAAAAAAAATATCTTTGAAGAGAATTAAAATTTGTATTTTATTTCCTTTTCTTCGTTATAGATTGTGGTGTATTAATACAACCATTATGTACACTAAGTCAAAATAGCAATCTTCGTATTCGACCTGAAATTGTTCTCAAATTAGCTAGTGAGTTAAAATAGTTTAGGCTGAGATTGTTAACATAGATAGAGAAGCTCAAGTATGGAGATATGTGTCCAAGGGAAAAGATTTCAAAGAAAGTTTTTAATTGGGTCGTTCGAAATGCATTAAGACTTCTATCGAACTTTGTCCGATCGGTTTGAAAATCTTTTGGAGATATCTGAGTTTCAGCCTGATCGGTTGTACTCTCTTCAAAAATTAGAAGTAGTTAAAAAAGAAGAGGAATACTTTTCATTGTAATTCAAGCTTCCTATACAAAGTAATCAGTATCTATATGTATGAAGACTATGACCTACAAAAGTTTTGAAGAATTTGATAAAAAAGGTTATGATCTAGTTTCATCGTACACTAATGAAATTCAGCAGAATATTCTACTTATTTCATTTGATATCTCGATGAACTTTTGAATAGAGATTATTTTATCTAAAAATTTTCTGATAGAATTTTATTAAATATGAAGTCACTATGACCGTCGTGGTTACCTATTCTTAAGACTCTATACTGAAATGTATGTATTATTGTCGTGAGAATAATTTTGTGTACAACATGTTGTGCCTTTCATTAGTAGAGATTCTGTAGAACCAAGTCTTTTTTGGTTTCAGTTTAGATAAAACCTATTCGAATTAGGTCTAAAAAGGTTTTTCAATGCTCGTTTTTGGATGTATTTAGTCGACGACTATGGTTGTGCTAACAGTGAAGACGGTGAACACATGATAAAATTATGCTAATTTTAAATTCATTTTGAATTTTTTCGGTTGAGGAAAGTCTATTTCAAGAAAATAACTGAATTTTATAAAACATAACTAAGTAAATCTTGTTTTTGGAACGAGAAAATCGAACTCAAGATTTGAATTAAGAATAGCTGATATCTTAGAATGTTTTGACCCTAGCACCATATTTTATTTGAGTAAAGTTAAATAATTTTTTATTCTCGCAATAATCAGCACAACGAGCTCTACAATATTCTATAGACGAAAAAATTTTCTGAGAACCTTATATTTTTTGCTATTGACTACCCATGGAAGCATCCATAAAAAATACGAATCACAAGCATTTTATCTTTGATAGATAAATTTTTTTCATGCGTTTACTGTCCTCACTATTTGGTTTTTACGTAGATAAGTGTGAGATACTTAATTTGATTTCAACGGAAAAATAATAATCGAAAAATTTATTTTAATCTCTTAGATCTTGTACCTCGCGTATGTCAACGTAAACAAAAACAAGTTGAAATTCATCTATTACCAACTTATTGGAAATTATTATCTTTATTACGTGGTCAAAATTCTACTACAATATCAACATCAGCAAGTGGTTCTAATAGTTTAAATTCATCAATACATGTATTAACAATGGCACTTTATACAGAACTCGGTTCTGTATTAATTGAAAAAGCAAGTTCTAGTTCATTAGTAACACCACAAAATTTACAACTACTTCGTGAACTTTGCACAAATATCAGTACTGAATGATTTTTCTCAATAGTTTATTTTCTTTTACGATTGAAATACATTCCTAGCTTCTTCATTTCTGATTTGTGTTCGTTTATTTATATAGACGTAGCTCAAGCAATCAGTTTTTTTCTTGTTATTGAAAAGAAAAAACAGTGACACACATGTTTTGTCATAAAAAGAAAAAAAAAAGATTTTCATTTATTAATAAACGCTTCTTTTTCTCTGTGATGATGATTGTTAATTTTTTTTTTTTTTTTTTTTTTTTTTTTCTTTCGTGCACCTTCTCATGCTATGTTTTTTAAAAAAAAAAAAAAAAAAAAAAAAGAAAGAAAGAAAGCAAGAGAAATGATAGTTTTGTGTATGTGATTTTATTTGATCGAGGGATGAATTAAATGAAAAAATATATTAGTTTATGATTTAATACATATACAATTAAATAATGACAAAATTGGACCATTACGTTGTTTTTTTATTGTTGATATATCATTGATTTGAACAAAGAAAAGTATACGAAATGTTGTTTTACTATTTTCATAGATTTCTGGAACTAATTCAGTGTGTGGATCAAATGGAATTAGATTCAGAAGTGAATCAAATGATTGTTTCATAAGAGTATTATTAATAATATGATTGTATAGATCTTTATGAATTTCTAAACAACGTTCTTTAAGTCTATCTAACATTGGAGATATGAGATCTAGGTTTTCAATACAACCAAAGTTAAATATACAAAAATTTCCTTGAATAATTGAAAATTTTAAAGCCGAAAGAAGATTTGTACTAAATGGATCGAATAATTCAACAAATGGACCACTATTTGAATAACGAAATAAAGCTGTTGCATTACCTTGTTCAGATAAAATTAATGGACATTTTTTATTATCAAATGGAAGTTTTGAAAGAATAGTTTTCGGTTGAATTTCTTGTAATTCAACTTCTTTCATAAAACTGTTGTTAGACATTGTTAAATTAAGAGAATGAAATGTTTTATAAGAATCGACTAACAACCTTGGTAAATGTATATGTATATATATGTAGTACAAATGATCGTATGGGTAAGTTTTTGTTAAGTATATTATTACACATGCAACTGATTAATTGTTGCCATTGGTTGAGAAAGAAAAACAACAGAGCGCAAAATTTTATAAATTGGCATGCATGACAGGAAAGCAATTGTTGAAGGTGACTCTCAACTCTTTTTCCTTGTTTTTCAAGTCATTATTTTTCTTCTTGCTTACTTTTTAACAAAGTTTATTAACAGTTGATGAAGAGAAAAAAACAAAGATGTAGAAACAAAATCAATGATCCTTCAATTTCGAGAAAAATAGTAGAATAATTGATTTCATCTAAAATTAAATCGTTCGATTCTAAATCGGTATTTATCAAATATTTTTGAAGAGTGCCATCAATATGTTTAATACAACAAGAAGTTATTATCACGTTACTTATAATTGATATTCTTCATATGTATTGAGAGATACAAATTCTTTTTGGTTTTTTTTATCAATCAAGAAAATCAAATTGAAACATCCCCCCTAGGAAAGAGGATGAACAGCTATTTTTGAACTTTTCTGAAGGCAATACAAAAGATAAGGGAAAAAACCAAGAAGTTTCACTTCCACTCGAAAACAAATTTCAAAAACAAAAGAATTATAATTAAATGAAAGATATATTTAAAATCAAGAATAACAAGATTCAAAATGCAGCTCAAATTTTTGAGCTCAATTTTTAAGTGAACTCTTGGCGAATTTTTTTATTTTTCTTCATCATCTGATCGAATTTCAATCCGATATCATATCAATCAATAATTATCAATATCTTGAGGGTTTGAGTCTTATCTCCAATCACATCTACACTCACATCCTCAAGAGCTAAGAAATCGGAGTCAGCTGTATCGTCAAATCAACGGACATCAGGAATTGTGATACGTAGAATAGTGAACATAATTTTGTTGAATTATTTTGAATTGAATGTATGCTCTGATTGACGACAATATATAAATAAATTTCAAGTTCATGAAACTAGAAACTATGCACAAACTATCAATCACATACAACCAACTCTTCTGTGAGCCCTCTAACAATACTCAACTACTTACTAATCAGAAAGTTAACTAAATCAATTATACTCGTGTGTAATCATAATAATTGAGGTGCCATTGAAAATACCAAACTGCCGAATATATTTTCAATTTCTATTAACGATGTTATCATTGCTACTACCGAAACTCGTTGCCATTATTCTGAACAACAAGCCTTCTCACTTTAATATCGTCATTTTATGGTGGAACGGATTGGGAACGAGCGGAACTTCATATAGAAGTTAGTTAGGATAATGGTTATGTTTGACTAACGATGATTAAACTATTACACTTTAAAATTAGTTTTAAGCAAATATAATAGTAATCATCTGTAGCATCATTTTCAGTTTCTTTTTAGTTATCTCTGATGATTCACCAAAATAATTATTGTTTATGCAATTTTCTATTAGTTCCATGGTAATTACAGATGTCAAAGTCTCGCATGGTAAATTATATTTTTCTTATCAACTACCATCCTTTAGTCGCTAATATTTTAAATAACATGTTGTTATAATAAATCAATAAATGAAAAAAAAATTTTATTATACAAGAGTACAACTTAAGGGAATTATAATGATATAAATTGATTCCATCGTAGTCAGAATTTCCTGACTTTAGATTGTATGTAATTGCTTAATAGTTAATAGTTATTTACAGCTTCATGTTTTGTTCATTAGCAAATTTCACGAGTTACATAATGATACTCTCTTAGTCTATTGTATCAGTGAGAATTCATTTACTTTACTTTTATTATATTCATCAGATCTAAATTACTAATAACTATTTATTTAAGTTTCATCAATGCATCTGTATATAGATCAAATAGACAATGAACTGAACTTGATCGTTTTGCAATAGTCATAGCTGTTTCATTTAATTTATTTTGAATATTTACATTAATAAATGGATGCATAAGAAGAAGTTGAATTATTTGACGATTATTATTTTGTGATGCAGCTAAATGCAATGGTGTTTGTCCACCATTTGTTTGAGCATTTATATCAATACCATTTTGTAATAATAATGATCCAATTTCATAATTATTCCAAAAAGCTGCACAATGTAATGCATTCCATTTATCATTTGTTAATGCATGAATATCTGCACCGGATTCAAGTAAATATTCACAAATTTTTAAATGATTACCATTTGCTGAACGATGTAATGCTGTATAACCATCAGAATCACGTGCATTAAGAAGTGATCTATCTTGATTAATATATTGTTGAACACGTAAAAGATCACCTTCTTCAACTGCTGTTAATAGACCTTTAACAGGATCACGACGTATATCTTTTTTTGACCAATGTTCAATGTCATTTTCATCTTGTTCCCAATAACTTTGCCATTTTGATGGTTCACCATTTTTCTTTTCGATAATTTCATCAAAAACAATTGTACTTAATTTATTGATATATTCTAATCGTTCATCTTCATCCATACCTAAAAAGAACAGGTTTTTTTTTATTGAGTTAAACTCATAAATTTTTATACATCGTCTTCTAAGAGAAAAGTAAAAGAAGCTCTGATAATAACAAGTATAATTTCAACAGGTAGAAGTGTTCAAGAATATTAGACATGAATCTTATGAGATAAAAAATCAATGTGCGTATCTCACTCCATTATATTGATAGATTTATACAATGTATCAAATTTTTATACAAATGTGAAAATTCTAGAACGATAAATAGCAATATCTTCGTTGTGAAGCAGACTTAGGCAACGTTCTGGAGGAAATATTGGATTCTACATTGTTAATGGCTTGAAGTAGTAGTTCTTTTTAACAAGTAAAGAAAAACTGTATGGGACACTAGAATTAGATAAACAGAAAGCTATCGAAAGTTTTATTTGTTTTGAACATTGCTGTTTTACTATTATTCTACGTTTCATTAAAGTAGATTCAAAAATCTTCTTTCAAGAGTTTAAATAAAATAAAAACCAATGTTGACATGTTTATTCAACTGCACCCTTTTTTCGATAATAGTTGTGAGTATTTTCTTTTGAACCGTATTAGGTGCATACAGTCTAAAATATGAGTTGATAGTAAGCAGCATTGACTGTATTTCATCCGAGTGGTATAAAAAGATTTCACCTTCTGTTCTCTATTCTTAAATTCTCAGAGAAGATCTTATAAAGACTGTCGAGCCTACTTCAGATTTAAAACGTTTCATCACCTTTAGTCTAATCTACAATAAGTCGGGAATTTATATTATCAATAACTTTCTTTTAGTGAAAGATTTGAAAATAAAGAAATTTTTTCAGATACGCGACGGATTCGGAAAACTCTTGTATGGAAATCATATCAAATTAATACTCATTTCTTTAATGACGAATTATTGAAAAGTGGAAATGTTTGTTCATTTTTCAGTCGTTTAAAGGAGCGTGCAGAAATGTTACAATTATGAATCAACCTTTTACTGATAAATAAGAATCAAGAGTTTCAGAAATGACCGAGTTCACTTTGCAACTCTTTCTTTTTCATGAACATCGAGAAAATTGACACTGTTTACCTTACCAACCGTTGTCAAATGACTTTAGACAAATATTTACTGTTCCATTAGTTGTATTTGAGATAATTTTCGCCTGACAAAAGTTTAGTTTATAACAATTAAACAGGAAATCCTAAAAGAATTTTCAAACGTTTGTAGACTCATTTAAAAGGCTAAATATTTTTTTTTGGATGATAAAATCATTGCTGCGTAAATCTAGACAAAGATCCTTTTGTTTTATCTCAAGATAGTGTCTATTTTCTATAGACTAAAAACTTATCAATATCTAATTTTACTGATAAGACAAATTTATTACTCATCCTGAACCATATCCCTCGAAGATGTTCATAATATTCAATATCTTGTTCATTCTTTTGAAATCATTTAATTGAACTATAAATTATAGTATTTTACATTCAAATAAATGAATATACCTTCCATTTCTTTCTGTAATTTTTTTTCCATATCATCACCCGATTGATTATTCGTCATCATGAAATATAAATAATAAATATACAATTAAGCGCGTATGTTGCGGGTTGAGATAATCTACAGACACTTTTTCGTCATTGCATTGGAAGATTGCAAGTAGCCTATCTCTCTGCACTAGAACAGGGGGCGTTGAATAACAGACTATTTCAGACATTTGTATATTTGCTCATATTTGAAGCAAGTAAAAAGAATTTAAACATTTTTTTCTACAATAGTTTTGATTTAATTTGACATAATTTAACCCTTATCACAAACAATACGATATTACAGATGAAATGATACATACCATCTCGTGTGAAAATTTTTATTAAATTACTGAACAACTAAATAACATTGAACTCGGTTTTGCATATATAAATGAATTATATGATTTGGTAGTTCTTGCCAGAATAAAAAATTAAATAACGAGTTGCAAGTTATTCAGTTTGATTTTCTACGATGGAAATCTTCAATTTGAATTAATTCAATATAAAAAAAAAATATCAGTTTTTTTCAAGAAATTATACAGGATATTAGGTAAATTTCACCTGTCCATCCATTTTATTTATATGTATTGTGTCAATATCATAAAGCGTTAAGCATATTTTTTTCGCTTTTATGTAAAGAAAAACAAATTTTTTACATTTATTTGTATTAAACTCATTTTTACAACTAAAAAACAACGTAGGCGAATAAAATTTTTATTAAGGATTTATATCATCATTTTTTTCTTGAACTTTCACTTATGCCAGACATTGCCGCAATAAATGTATTCAATACTGATATATTGATTGGCGTCATCCCCCACGCTTTATATATTTATATCACAAAATAAGATTGCAATCAATAGATCAATGTAAAATGTGTCGTGTAGTTGAACTCCAGAGTACTATTGATGTGAGTTTACGTTTTTACTATTATCCTATATGGCACTGCTTATTTTCCTGATTCATTTGGGCAGTCAGAGTTGGAAATATTTTCCAAATATTCTGCTGTCATTTTTTCTATATCATTTTAAATAGATACATCTAGAATCCCAAATCATAATTTATATTTATATTTTCGTTTATTTTTTTCTTATATGAGTATTTCATATGTTAATTGATATGTTTCACTTTTTGTACATGTGATCAACTATGTATTGTGCTTCATAAAAAGTATTTAGAATTTGCAAAGTTTTGTTCAAATTTGTATGACTTTTTAGTGCAGTGGAATATGAATAGATTTGATAGGGGAAAAGTAAAAGAAATGGCAGAAATTATTTTTAATTACCGTATGTGTATGAAATATGCGTCACTCTCACTCACACAAACTGTGTTTTTGTGTACATTGTAATGTGCATGAGAATAAGAACAAAGCATGTTGTGTAGAAGTATCCTCTTATGTGCATATACTTACAAATTATTCGATAAGTACAGCGAAAGTGATTAAATCATATTGGAACATAGCCTATAGGAATAAGCAGATCTTCTTTGTTCTACGACGAATATTTGGAAAAAATATTCGACGATGATGACAATGATATAGATAATCAGATAGTACCTTCCGATAGTATGTTATAAAATTTAAGATAGATGTAATTTAATGTCTTTTTTTCTCTCAGATTCCGAAGAAGACACTACAGTTCTTACTTTAATCATCGAATTAATTTTGTTAGATGAGATGGCTACAAGTTTGCCGCTTTCAGCATGTATGGTGTTCCCTCTATTCGAATGAAAACCATGAACAAAAGACGGGAAAGAGCAAAATCTTAATTCTTGTATTAAACAATATTTGAATATAAAATATTCGTTTTTATTATGAAAATATTAATGCCTGACTATCGATAATATCTCTGTGTTGTGATAAGTGATTTCTAATATGATGAGCTAAAATTCATGTCGATTGTCTTATAATTGAAAAAACGATCAACACTGAATATAAAAGCTGTAAGTACAATCTGTGCACGATTAAAATGTACAACATGATGTAGTTACTACTTCTGTTCATAGGAAGATGGTTTTATCCTTGATATCTTGGCACAAATTGCTTCACCCTTCTTATATTAAATCTTTCAGAAATGCGATCAGGAAGTCATTAATATATTCTAATGAGCTGCTACTGACATACGGTCTGCGATCGTATATCAATAGCGTCTATCATGGCTTGTGGTGAGAGAAACAGGAAACAGTAGGCAGCCAGATGATAAAATCGGCTTCCGATATTCAAATCCAGATGGTAGCCAGCATTTAAGCTACTATGTTTTTGTGTTACCTCTAGCCTGGATTCTGATTGAAAGTGAGTATATGTCAGAATGGGTGTGTGGTTGTGACTGTAAGTGTGGGTGTGGATGTGTGACCGTGGGTAGTAATGCCGTCTTGGCTCATGGTCACACCCATATCTACATCCAAACTCGAACCCATCCACACACCACAATATAGAGAATCCTTTAGCTAGAAAATGACATGGTTTTGTCCCGAAATTCTATTAAAACGTTGAAATACAGAACTGTACTAACTTATATCCACTAATGTGTAGCTATCGATAGTTTCTCTCATATTAGAGGTGTTTGGATTTGTTCTTTTTTGAAATTCGTCCCTTTTTATCAGAGAATGGTTGGTATTTCTAGATTGTCCAACTGCAGCTCTAACTCGACTATGCCACAAAGGCTTTCACTATGTCCAACTTCACACAGAGTCAGTACTGTGTTGAAGCCACTCTCGTCGACTACACTTGGTTTGGTCATTTTCGAAAATCAGTCTACACTTCTTTAACGCTTCGCTCAAGAAAACTCCCATCAACCTCAAAGACCCACTACAAGTCTCTCGTCGGTGTTTTCCTGAAGCGCCATTCGCGGCTCGCTAGCCCTCAGATTTTCTCTACTTTTCAATAGCCGACTGAGTTTCAATAATTTTTTACGAGTTTTGATATCAAAAAGCAATCTTGTCATTCTCCTACTCCAAATCTAAAGTTTGTCTGTGATTTCCTCATTATAGATTGCATTTCTTTTATTTTCATGAGAAACCAGTACAGAGTTGAAATTAGTCGGCTTGACTACTATTGGAGTCGCTCTTCTGAGAAAAACTCTACGTTGGGTTCGAAGCCTCACACAAGCAAGGCTCATGTCAATTTCGGAAACCAATAGCGAGTCGCACGTCGATGCCCCTTGGAAGCAACACTCACGACTAGTCGATTTCTAGAGTCTATTTGATTTCGAAGCCGACGATCAATTTGTGCTGCGCCGTAACTGACCTATTCTGGGCACATCTGCCGAGTTTTATGATCTCCAACGCTAATTGCATAACTCTTATACGAAAGTATTAGCAATAAACCTGACCTGCGATAGTCTCTTCATAGAATACATTTCTTTGCCTTTTATAGCAAACAGGCTTTTTGTTGAAATGAGTTCCATCAATTACATCTAATAGATCTCTTTGGAAAATTGTCTAGAATTCTTTCAAGGCTTTGCTCAAGAAAATTCATGACAATTTCAGAAATGAACGAAAAGTAGCCCATTGGTATCCTTTCGAAGTACTACTCGCGACTTGTCGGCATCCACATGCTATCTTCGTTCCCAGCTAATCGTTGAATTTTGTTACGATTCAATCAAATCGGTTCCCGTTCTGTAAAAATTAGTCGATTCTTAATAGGACGACTCTCGATTGAAAAATCTACAACTACAAATAAAAAAAGAAACAAAAAGACAAAGCAAATAAGGCAGATGGACAAACACGCTTTGTAGAAGGAAATGCCGGTAACAAGAACGAAAATTCCTTTGTATTTTATCTACAAAATCTTTAAAAGTTGTTTCGTTGTCTTCGGGCGAGGTAACTACTCAAGTTGTATATTTCGCGCAAAGCCTTTTCAAGTTTTACAAAATATCTTTTTGTGTTGTGAGAGAGAACCTCTCAAATGAGCATCTAGACGTTTGTCAGAGCGTCTTCGGACGCCAACTGCGGCTAGCCACTACCACGTTAATGTCTACTTCCCCAATTAGCAGTCCAATTCTGTTCACAATCAAACTAAATCATGTCTGACTTCTTACGAAATTTGATGAGATTAGAATAAAAGACTTCTCCATGAAGAAAACGAAAACAAAGGCTATGATGAGAATGTCTGAGAGGTGATACATTAATGTCGAAGTTAATGGTATGTCATCATAGGATTTAAATAGTACCTTTTTCACGAAGACTCTTTAGTGAATTGAATGAAACTATTTTACTCATTCGTTTCTTTATTTTGAATGCATGTGTCCAAGTTTTTGGGAAATTTGCGTTGAACTTGTATCCTTGACTATTAATCATGCATGCAAATTTAATTGGAAAACATGAAAAGTCTCTAAACTTATCTACATCACAATAGTATTCCGAATATATCTCGTTAGAGATAGTTCATTTACTTTTATACATTAGCTTTCTGCTCGTCGATTGGCTTGAATACGTCAGAACAGCAAGTGATTTACTTGTAAATACGAGACGCTTCATGAGTTGTGAAGCGACTTCTAGAAAGATAATGAAGTTGAACTTGGATTTGTACTCAAAACCAATCCCGGACTGAGTTTTTCGACGACCATTAGCCAGTTCACCCTTCTATGATAGACCATGATCATTTTAGTTGCAAATTCTAATTCTCCACTCTACATAACCTCTAGCTGAGTTTTCAATGACTACGTGTAGAGTTTTACAAGCGCAAGGAAGCAAACAAACTCATTTAATTGCATAAAAGCCTTCTTTCAACCGAAAGCATCTTTTTCATAATTTATAACAAAAATACGAAAATTATTATATATCGAACCTTAAGTTCCGATTCTTGCCCTCGATCACCATCTGATTAACCTTTATAAAAAAAAATATTAAAGCCAATCATATGTGTGCAGGTGACGCGACATGTGCATGCAAACAAACACCGACACAAACTCATATTATTTCATATGATCTTCCCTTCCATCGATGAAATGCTGCTCGCAAGCTATGACGGCATCTCCGCCTTTACTGATGGTATACTTTATTCTACTTTTCCAGCGCCTCTTTCCTCTGTTAAGATAATGAGAACGGTCGGTCGAAGTCCTACCTTAATGTCAAACGATAAATACCATTTTCATTTTTCCTTAAAAAGCTTGAAAGCAAAGATAAAAGGTCAAAACTGATTTTTCAATAAAGACATCGTCCTAAACAAAAATTTATTCACAAATCTAGAACATGCATCAACTGCATGATATGCTATAATTACGCTATATTTGCTCACACAACCACTACCCAAGCAGACAAACATTTTCACAAACACGTTTAACCCTTTGAGGACGGGATTACTTTTCAAAAAGATCACGTCCTCGAAACTTCGAAATAATATCTCTGCAAGAAAGAAGGTGTATCAGGATACAATACATATGGTGGTGTAGCATCACATCGGTGGTGAAGAGTCCATAGTCTGCACTAAATGTAGATCACCGCTATATAATGAGAGACATATTCAAGTGCGTTACAAGTCGATAGAGAGCCGTTGCCTATATATAGGCTTCCCGTCCTCAAAGGGTTAAACGCACAGAAAAGGGCTTAAAATCCACAAAAAGTGGACGTGTTCGGCTCACAATCGTGGTTCCCGACTGCCAGCGAAAAACAACCACTTTTTGCCCTTTTTGTGCGTTTAAACGCGTTTTCAGCAAAAAAACGCTTGTAAACGCATATAAACGCATAAAACGATCATAAAAAGTTGTCATCTTTTTCATAGTCGTAAATCCAAATCATAATTACAATCACAGTTCACGAAAATGAAAAAGACCACTACCTTTTATGTTCTTTTTATGCGTTTACAAGTGTTTTTTTGCTGAAAACGCGTGTAAACTCACAAAAAAGGCAAAAAGTGGTTGTTTTTCGCTGACAATCGGGAACCACGATTGTGAGCCGAACACGTCCACTTTTTGTGGATTTTAAGCCCTTTTTTGTACGTTTAAACGCGTTTGTGAAAATGTTTGTCTGCTTGGGTGGAGCATAATCATAAAAAGATATTGTTACTGATTTCGACTTTGATCATTTTAGGACTTTTAACCATAAGAACAGGAAGAAATTATCCACCTGCTTACTGTAAACAGGAAAACAACATCTTCCAACATCGAAAAAAAGCTATGTTTCTGCGCGTTCCTCTGTCAAAAACATATGACTAATTCATACTACATTAATGAATCCAAATTTACAAAATCATCTGATTCCAGCAAAAACCTTGCCGAAATGTGTTGAAACGAATGAGACCAACAAAACAAGCATCTTACATAACACTAATGTAAAGCTTTAATCACTGACACAGACTTCTACTGTCTGTGTCGAATGCGACTGCTCTTGTTTTTCTCTATTTCCGACAACACAGAAACAAACACCCTTTACCGTGCAATGACCAATATTCTATTCACATCTTCACTTTCGGTTGCTCGAACTCGTAAACGAACTGAACCATTCAACGTGAAAAGATAGAATCGATCTTCAGATAAAAATTTTCAAATCCACACAAATGTCCTTGAATACACAATGTGAGAATCAAAAGCCGCTTTTATATCTTCTTTTCACGGCTATTCCTTTCAAAATCGTGAAACAAGTAATATTCAGAATTAATAAAAGCGTATATACTTTTTGTAAAGTCAATATCAGACAAAAAACATTTATTCGTTTAATACTACTTAAACCAGTGAGTTATTTTGTCAGACATCAACAGATAATAAAAAATAGATGGATAAAAGAACAGAAAAAATGAGAGCAGTGTTATTTTTTGTATTAGCCACTCCATTTGGTTGTGGAGTAGTCTCTGGTTGAATGATGCGCCCATTGATATTAACTGAGAAATCTTGTATGATTGATCCATAGTCATCGGACCAGGTTGAAGATCCATTAGTAAGAATAAGTCGAGCAAGGATCTCAGCAAATGCAGGTATATACTGGATACTTGACCAACTATCGGTTCCTAGCACGAGCTTTTGTTCGAAGCTAGGAATGTAGTCGAGAATAAATCCTCTATCAGATAACATCGAATCGAGTGTAGTATCAGTTGACATTATAGGATTGGTCAAATCAATAGTTTGAGATAAATGCTGACCTACCCAAGTAAGCATTCTGTCGATGATCTGCTGATCTGGCTTGTTTGTTCGATTAAGAGGAGAGTTGATTGTCAACATGGTGGTTGGATTTATTCGAGGTTCAATACGTAGATAATTCGACTGATCCTGCGGAAAACCAGCATAATAATCACCATTAGCGGATACAAAACTCCAAGTCGATACTGTTAAATTCGAAGATGATTGTAATCGACGAAAATGAATAGCTGATGGTAGTTCATATAAATTAATACTGAGATTAAGTCCCAGTGTATTCATCATAGTCTTGGTGAAAGCACCGGGAAGAAAGATGATTTTGTCAGCAGTAAGTGAACCGCGATCTGTTGTTATATGCATACGTGATTGATCAGATATTTGTTGTACACTGAGAAATGTTTCTTTATCACGAATTAGAATATTGGGTGTTTTTGCTACCAATATTCTCAAAACAGTGTTTAATAAAGTTACATTGATAAAACCAGATTGGCTGAGATGTAGACCAGGCTGATTAACAGTGATGAAAGAGTGTCCACTTGTCATTTGTGTAGACGACCATTGAGTGCAGTTAGCAACAGATAAATTACGACAGAATTCAATCATATCAGAGACTGATTGACCAATGTAGAGGAAGCCATTTAGAGTGTTTAACAAAGAGTTAGATGACATATTTGCTTCTTTCTCTAACTCTCGCCACAGCGGTAGAACAAGTTGACCTAATTTGCTCAAGTAATACTTCTCGTTCACTAAATGAAACGATGCCAATTCTAATGGTTTAACATCATCTTCTCTTCGAAGAACAACAATACGTTTGTCCTTCGCTTTCTTCGCCAGATTTAATGCCGTAGCCAGACCGAGTGCTCCACCATCAATAATGGCAACATCGAAATCTTCTTCCTATAATAACGAATGACAGGTTTCATTGGAATAACTTTTGAGATCAACAGACCAATAAATCCGATTTTATCAGGCATTCACTCAAGTCTCTTCGATATCCTACACACTTCAATGCTTTATTCGTTTTGTTTTTTAGAAACAGACTAAAGGCTCATCTCATTTTAATTTGTTCTTAGAGTCCGAGAAACAAATATTTATTATAGAGAAAAAAAAGACAGCTAAATTATTTAAGAGTATCTAGGAGTTCTTAGCAATTAACCAAATTGAAATGATCATTTGTCGTTTAATTCAGTATTTTACACATGGCCGAAATCTTATGAGACTAGGAAAAGTACGAAACGATACGCTATTCTTCAAATTTCTTGTTGATTTTAGACAGTTGTAGTGAAACTGATGATTATAGACATGTATGTACTGAAAAATCGACACACAGATTTTATTGTTATCAGAAAATTCGAGTCTATGGGTTTTTTTATTTAAAATTGAATTTTGAATAAAAAATAACACCCCATTTTTACCAAGACAGAGGGACTAAGGGAACTAAGGGGACTAAGGGGACTAAGGGGACTAAGGGGACTAAGGGAACTAAGGGAACTAAGGGAACTAAGGGGACTAAGGGGATTAAGGGGACTAAGGGAACTAAGGGGACTAAGGGGACTAAGCGAACTAAGGGTAGGAATAATGGTGTACATAGAGACGTGCATGGGTCGCGGCTCTTCGGGAGGGGGAGCGCTTCGCGCCCCCACACCGCGACGCTGAAATAAAATGTGTGTTAGGTGGGGAAACACGCTTCCCCACTGAATAGTCCGCTTAGTCCCCTTAGTCCCCTTAGTCCCCTTAGTCCCCTTAGTCTCCTTAGTCCCCTTAGTCTCCTTAGTCCCCTCAGTCCCCTTAGTCCCCTTAGTCCTCTTAGCCCCCTTAATCCCCTTAGTCCCCTTAGTCTCCTTAGTCCCCTTAGTCTCCTTAGTCCCCTTAGTCCCCTTAGTCTCTTTAGTCCCCTTAGTCTCTTTAGTCCCCTTAGTCCCCTTAGTCCTCTTAGCTCTCTTAATCCCCTTAGTCCCCTTAGTCTCCTTAGTCCCCTTAGTCCCCTTAGTCCCCTTAGTCCTCTTAGCTCTCTTAATCCCCTTAGTTCCCTTAGTCCCCTTAGTCTCCTTAGTCTCCTTAGTCTCCTTAGTCTCCTTAGTCCCCTTAGTCCCCTTAGTCCTCTTAGCTCTCTTAATCCCCTTAGTCCCCTTAGTCCCCTTAGTCTCCTTAGTCCCCTTAGTCCCTTATTTCAATTTGAAATCAAGTGCTCTTTTTTCTGTTTAAATTCAGGTTGAAATTAAATAACCCATAGTATGGAAAATTCTCAGCAGAGATGCATCCACAAGTGATGCTTGATCAATTGTGATCATACTATCGGATATTAACGTTACTTCTGACGAAATAAGATTATGAAGTGTCGAATTTGGTCACAGTACGCTAACAATACTAAATTTTCAGCCAATTCCTGACATATTTCAGTCGTATTTCGTTAAGAGCGACAACAGCATCAGATAGAACAATCGAAATTGATTAAGTTTCAGTCGAAGATTTGATCGAAATCGAAGCTTCTAGGCATCCTAAATACGCTTTTTCTGAAAGGAAAAATCAGAAAAAGATACATACATAATAGGGGAAAATCTCATTCAAAATGTGAACAACTCTCGATAGAACTTTTCAGACATTGTATTTTGTCTAAGCCTTTCCTACTTGTACTGGTTCTCCGTTATTGATAAATATTAGCTTAATCGAGAGAGGTGAATTTGGAAGATTTACTTCTCAACTACTTAGTTGACGCAGTCGATACATGAGATGATAGCATCAAGCAAAATCGAACAGTGCTTATCGAAAGATTTTGTTAGAAGATATTTTTGAGTGGCACTTACTTGATAAAACATGAGAACGCGCATCGATGACTGTATGGCTCCTTCAATCCATCGGTGAACATAACTGATATGTTCTCCAGTGAAATGTACAATATTCTTAATCGATTTGCCCAGTTCATCATGTAGATTTGTTTCTTGATTTGGAGTGAAGAGAGCATAAGCACCATGAGCATATTGATCTGTACACCAATTTTTCACTTCACAACTAACAACCAATGATCGTATGTCGGAACGATTATGAAGTTGTATGAGATCTTGAAGAGATTTCTCACAGGTTTGCTCTTTGCTTAATGCAGACCACAACAGAGCATCTGTTGCCCAGACATATGATGTCAAAATAAAGGCTCCATCATTTACCGAATTGGCAGTAGTATTAAAATTGTTGTAGAAAACAAATCGTATAGGCAAGTCAGTAATCGAGTAGCCACCTTGAATGTTTTCAGCGCGCCAAAATGGACGACTGAAGGAGTGAGCTATTTTTGTTGCACAATCATAATGCAATTGACGCAATGCACGATATTTATCAATAAAAAGGCTTCTTGGTTCAAATTCAATCAAACTAGCTGCTCTTGCTGT
>CAJNOP010000054.1:1004152-1110687 GCA_905250075.1 Rotaria sp. Silwood1
GTATGATGATAAGATGATAGAGAATCGTTTTAAAAGAAGTGATCAAATAAACCATCCCCAGCCCGAGTGTGATACCAAATGACTATAGACTTACACCATCATTGTCAGGATCAATGTCCATTTTTGATCATAATAAAGTAATTATAAACAATTAACCAAAACGCTATTGGCAAATGATAGCTACTGTGTTTAAGTAAATATTCAATCAATAAAGATATAAGAAACACAGAAGAGGAATATTAAAAAAATCAAGATACGATAAAGTATTACTTATGGATAATATGAGTCATTATACCTATATCTTAATAGCTGTCGTTTTTTAACAAAGCGTTAATTGTAGGGGGTCACTACCTCTCTATGGCCATAGCCATTATATATAATAAATACCTTCTATTGCATATAAAAAATAAAAAGAATAAAAAAATACCAAAACTGAAAAAATGCAAAATTTCAATCTAAATTTTAGACCAAAGGACTATAATTATAAAATAATTTAAAGCGATTTATTGATTGAAATTGAAAAGTTTAAGTTCAGTTAGATTTGGATAATCAGTAGCAAGAAGAATACATTTCATTAAGGTTGGTTCAACAATAAAACATTCCACATTTTGATGAATTTTCGGCAATATATGAATGCAAAATCGATCAAGTTTGTGCTGATCAATTGATGAAATGTTATCAATGGATACAAAATTGAGAGCATTAGTGAAGATTTTTTCTTGTGCTAGACTACATAGATGTTTATTATTATCGTCCAATAATGAATAAAGCACATCAATATTGTTCAGTTTTTTCAAAATAGTAAGTAATATCTCATCAGGTAGATCCAATAGATTAACATCCGATCGACTCATATTTTATCCTGACTACAACACTTTTCTCGGTATATATATATATATGTTTATATCCCTTGTTTGTTTATAACAGTTTTCGTCATTGTGGAATAGAATAGATGAACTCATTGAGAAAAATGAAATATCAATGCATCGTCCAATTGAATCATATTCATCCAATGTTGTTTTAACTTTCAGTCCATTTCATTCTCATATTTCCATGGTCGCTCCATTGCGTGTGTTTATTAATATGAAAATAAAAATAGAAAATGATATGGGGTGTGCGTGTGGGTGTTGTAATTGTTAATGTCACAGCGATACCCACACACCCACCCCATCCACACACCCAACTCAACTCGACCCAACCCGGCCCAATCCAACTCGACCCAACCCAATTCTAAATGAAACCATATATTAAGTATATATAAAAATGCGTGCCATGATTCGATAAGAATATAAATAATAGAGATCTGTTATACACGCATTTTTTTATGATATAGTATCAGAACAGCTATATATAATAATATGTAATGTGCCTCTATATATGAAAATTAGCTCTGGGCATTGTCACATTAATACTGCTCATTGCAATCTCCTGCACTTTAGGTGTAGCCAATTTTGAATTTCCTGGAAAGCGGAATTTACCAAGCCCTCCATCGAGGTCCATAAACAAAGCTCAGCCTATCAAGTAGCTTAACCACTAGGCTGCACCAACAGCGACAATACTATCTGAGATTCTAGCTTTTTATTATTTGCACACTTGAGCTTCTCTGTACTACAATTTTCGGAGAACCACGGTTCATTTTCCATTGAACGAATAATATACTATTTTACGAAGTTCCTCACATTGCATCGATGGATCTAGATTTCATGGCTGGTTCAAAGCAGAAACTGAATGGCCGCAACAAATGCATCCAGAAGAATCAGTTTTCTGGACGACGATACTTTACTTTCAATTCAATTAAACCAAAACCAGTCGCCAGGGCTCACCGAAATGCATTGACTGGTTCTCGGGATTCTGGTCTTCTGACTGACCATACTTTGCTTTCAGTTCAATAAAACCTATACTATTTAACCCTTTGAGAGCCAAACTTTGGGATGGTTAAGTTTCATCGATAATGATGATACGGCCAAGTAGACCGCGATCTAGATTATCATACACGAAGATGTGGAAGTTCTTGGATGTAAATAAAAGATTCATATCTACATTCACTTCCATACCCTAGTTGTTTATCAAACCAATGGCACAAGAACCGCTTGCTATACAAAATAAGCAACGGGTACACTGCAGTACTATTGTTCTTTCTATCAGAGTCATTGAACCTGGTTCATTATAGTTTTGCAATCGAAAGCAAAAAGTGGTACATACTTCTATCACCGGTCATTAAAGGGTTAAAAGAGCTCATCGAACCACATTGATTGAGCTTAGTTTCATGAGTGACTCAACTGATGGGGCAAATCATCAAAGGAAATACACTCGAAAGAAAAGTTTTCTGTTGTTCTTAAACTCCTGTCTGATCATAGTGTGTTTTCAGTTCAATAAAATCTGTACTATTGGATAGAGATCAACAAACTGCATCGATTGAGCTAGGTTTCATGAGTGGTTCAAGGGATGGAGCAAATCGTCGTGGAAAATAATTTTTTTTTGCTTTTTCCTACAGTGAACAATGCATCTTTTCGCTCTAGCTTTTTTTCAAGTAGCTTTCATCAAAACTCTGAATTCACCATTGAATCGATCTCGTCGAGCTGTATCTGGCTCACCCTATTCCAGAATTGTCTCAACGAATCGAGCGAATCGTTTTCGAAAAAACTATAATCTGCTGCCGACTTCTCTCACGTCGTTTCATTTTCATTTATATTTATTTATCTTGTCTGTTGTTTTGACTTACTATTTGTGAAACTAATATGTGAAAAAAAATATATACGAAAGAACTTATTTTGCATTTTCAAATTTACACAATAATATTGTAAAGATTACGTAATCAAAATTCGATAATACAAATTTTTTTTTATTTTTAAATAAGTTAGAAATTTTCTTATATGCACATATCAAATTAATTACAAGAAAACAACAACATTAAGTGTGAATGAAATGAGAACATAGGGTAATAATTATCAGAAAACAAAACAGAAACAATAAGCAAAATTTTTGTTGTACACAATAATTAATAAAGAAGTAAATCACGATAAGAATTCAAAACACAATAGAACATATTTTCATATATATTTAAAAACCCACCGGCACGTACAAAAAAAACATGACAAAGGACGGTTGTTGCCTTTAGAGAATATGCATGTATGAACCTAGATTTATCATCTGACAAGCAAAGAACAAAACGTTTCATAGGCACTTTGATTTTTTCCTATTTATATTATAATACATCCTTCACAGCACCCAGTTGTTGTTGAATTCGGACTAGCAGTGTCTGATCGATGGGATGACATAGCATTTTGTGTATGATCGGCTGTTCGATCTTGATTATGGTCATGTTTATGTTTTCGTTTTTGATCGCCATCAGTTGGTTCAGGTAAATTTTCACGTGGAACAAGATGCATCACAGTTGTTTTGCCTTGTTGAAGACGTAAAGCTCCTAATGTGACATTTCCATGTAAAAATCTTCCTTGATATATTAATCTTAATACTTCATAACGATCAACTCGTTGTTCATTTCTCCAATCTAATTGAGAATGAAAAGTTAGGAAATAACAAGAAACAAATTAATTTTTATTAACCTTCGGGCCAATTTTCAAAAACATGTTTAGCTACATCAGATGCTGTTGTCGTTGGTCGAAACTGAAATTCAGCTGTTTTACCACTGACAAGAATTAATTTGAGATTAATCTTTAAAAAAAAACAATGAAATAAATGAAACAAAAAACAATCGGTTTTTTTCTTTGCTTACTGTATCGGACGGTGAGGATTTTGATCCCATTGATAAAAGAAAAAGATCATCACGTCTGATAAAACATTATTTAGAATGACAACTGCTTTATAGACAGATAAACAACAAACATCTTGATAATTCAATACACTTGTCTATGTCGCTACAATCGATGTCCTCGAATAAAAAAAATAAAAATATGTATTTTTATGATATGAAAATATTTTTATTTTTATTTAATAAAAAATATAAATTTATTTTCAATTGAATTTTCTTATTGATGAAATATATTAACCAATCAAAAAAAAGCAAGAAGAATATTGCTTCCATTGAATAAAACTTTTATTCATTTTATCATATGTCTGATTATGAAATTAACACAAAAAACAATTTTTCAATGTTTCGATAAATCTCAAAGACAATCACCAATAATCTTAAATGATACAGATGAAGGTATAGGTTTAAAAAAAATACATTTTTAGGATGATAATTAGTCCGCGAGAACTTCTCCAACAAACGAGGAAAGCATCAGTTGACTTCATAGAATTTTGAATGAAGTTAAATAAATCATTATGTCAAAATTACATGCAGAATTTCATTAGCATTCCGATGGCATTTCGAACAGCGGTTGAATTTACAATAGAACAATCTTGTAAGGAAAGTCAGCATGAAATAACGACTGATACACAATGAGATATGACATGAGTTATTAAGAATTCAAAAGACAATAAATTTGAGAGAGTGAACATAGAAAGATGTTTTTCTGGAGCAGTCAATTTTGGATTCTCGAAGCCATGTTAAGACGAAAAATTCATTCAAATTTGAATTTATTTGCATCAATATAGAAAATGCATTTTCTATTAGATTTAATAGAATGTGAATGTGACATAAAATCATGTAATGAAGAACAAGAAATTCATCTTCCTCAATCTAATTTTCTTTTACCTGTTCATATACGTCAAATAGAAAAATCTTCGGAGAATAATTGTATCCCTTTACTTAATCAATGGAACTTAACTGATTCAAATGATGATATATCATTGACTTATTTGCAAAATTTTTATCGTATTTGTCCAACAATTAATAATAATGAAACTAATTCACCAAAACTTCAGGTATTCTGATCGAATTCTATATATAATCTATAAGATAATTTCTTTTATATATTTAAGTTTATTCACATTCCATCTATTGAGCGACAAACAGAATTATTTCAACAATATACAAATGATGATTTAAATTTTGATGTTCAATCAACAATTGACTGGCAGATAATGTTTCAATGTTTACAAGACTATCGAAAAAAGGCAATAGAACAACGTAAATAGTATCAATTTATTTTTTAATATTCTAACAAATCATTTCTTTATTTATAGATCAATATGAACAATTACCTTGGACAGAAATTTATCGTCCACGAAACTCAAAAACTTATCTTGGTAATCATACAAAACAAATTCGACGTTTAAATGAATGGTTTTTGTATTGGACAAAAAAATTACGTAATGAACCATCGAAAAAAACTACACGCAAAGGACGAAAACGAGGACGAGATTATGATGATAATTCCGATGAAGATTTTATCAGCGATTCTAGTAAGTTTAACGAAAAAAGTGTAAACTATGCTTAGGTTATCATGATATCTGAGTATATCGAGCCAGCATATTTCTTTCTTTAGTTTTTATTCTATCTATTACAAATAATTTGATATGATTATTTCAGATACGGCATATCATAACCGTTGTCAATTCAAACAAGAATATCCACAAATAATTTTTATTCATGGATGTGGAACAACATCACTTGTACATGCACTTGCAGAAGAACATAATTTTAAAGTACGCATATAGAAAAATGTATTAGTAGTTCTTTTTTTGAACTTGTTTAGAGGGAAATTCAAAAATCATATTTTATCAGTTAAAAAATCAATCGCTATGAAATATTCATTCATATAGAGACGCTATGTATGATGGTATAAAAGTATTGTCAGTAGTATAATGCAGCAGTGTCAAAATCTGAAACCGAAACCGTTGGATCATCAGATAGATACGAAAATTCTTAAAGCTATGTCGAGAAATCTTCATTTTTCATTCTTAAGATTACAGATTTTTATTCTAGGATATAAATATATGATTCTACCGAAGTAAACATACCTCATCTAAGTTTTTCTATAGACTAAACTTAAATTATCTTTTAGTTGAAAAATCAATGAACTTTTCTATTTTAGTAAGTACTGTTTTTCTGACTACTCAATTTCATGCTAAAGAAAAGTATATCCAATTACAGATTTTTATACACTTGATCAGTGTCATTCAGAAATAAACAAATTTGCCAGAAGCACACAAAAAGACAATAATGGACTTGCCCTAACTAGCACATGCACTTTTTAATCGTAGTTCCTACTTTATATTTATGATTTGTAAAATAATGGTGTATTCCATTCGAATCGTCTGGAATACAAAGCCTTGCTTCAGATCTCAATATCGGCTATTGATTTAGCGTCTGTATAATTCAAGTTACACATCTAACAAATATGCATACTATTTCTAAACAGTATTCTAAGCTTTGCTAGTGTATTGATAGTTGATATTGTGTGCAATGAGCTGACAAAATGTGTTTCAGAATTTTTTCATCAGGGCTTCCGTCTTCAAGCAAAATTATATTTTTGAATTTTCACCGTACCCAACTAAAGGTTTCAATGAGAGTAGCTGGTAGAACAAAAATGTAACAACTCTTTATATATTTTGAAATGTGCTCTAGAAGTTAGTATAATTCAAGTCATCATAGATCAAAACTCAAAAGTATGATTTCACTTGCAAACGGGAGACCTTCCTTCGTAGAATAAATCATAAATCTTCGCTTAACACATCATGCAACAATTTTCTCCTCTAAATATTACTAGTGAATATAGATGGTGATTCTTATTTTTAGATAACTGAAATCAATGGAACTCAATCTCGTGCACGTACATCATTACTTAAACAATTAGAACAAGTCACTAGTCATCATTATCTATCATTAAAACGTTGTTCGTCAGATACGATAATATCAAAAGGTAGCAAAATGATGATTTAATAACTGTAATCTCTAATACTTTTTTTATTTTCGTTTTATGATTAGAAGATAAATCAAAAGAAAAGATTTCCTTACCTGTAAAGAAAAAAGCAAAAAATGAACGTGGTACAATAATGTCATTTTTTAATAATAAAAAAAATGATCATAATGATGAACGTAAAGAAAATCAATCATGTAATCGATCAAAATCAACGACAAAATTAAAAACTATAACAACAAGACAAAACAAAATACAACAACAATCTATTGCAACTGATAATAATTTAGTATCATCTGTTCATGTCGAAAAAACATCTTTAATACTCTTTGATGAGGTTGAATATATTTTTCATAACAAAGTAAAGAATTTTGATAAGTTTTATTTTTTATTTAGATTGAAACATTAACAACCGATGATAATTTTTGGTCATGTTTAAAAAAAATTCTTGAAACAGCTAAAAAACCAATTATACTTACATCAAATAGTAGAAGTAATCCCGAAGATGCTATGATTAATTTGTCTAAACTAGGAGATTATGAAATGATTCATCTCGAACCAAATGAACCTGTAAATAGATTTGATTAAAATTTTGTTTTTTCTTTTTTAATATTTTCTTTTTTATTTTTGAATAGAAACATATTTATTGTTTTCTTCGATTGATACTACTGGTTGAAATGCTTGAAATACCTTCATTTGATGATTTAGTATCACTTTGTCAATCATGTTCATATGATTTACGTCGAATTTTATTAACACTTCAATTTCTTGCTCAATCATCAACAATTTCTACATCATCAATAGATAAAAGCTTAATAAATAACAATAAACCAAAATTACAATCGTCACGTATATTTGATACAATATATTATTCTTATCTTTGTGAACAATGGAATGAATCAATACTTAAAACACATTTTGATAATCTTACTATAAAATATACATCGGAATATGAACAATCTCATTGTTTATTAGCAAATCATAGTAAAAATGATTCTAAACGGTAAATGAAGTCTTATATGAAATGAAAAAATTTAATGTTTTTTTTTTTCTTTTCATCAAATTTTAGAATTGAATTGTATGATACGTTTAAAATTTTTATGCAAGAACAAGAGGTTGATAATATCACTAATCGTTCAGCATTTTATCTTGATTATCGACCATATATAAGACAAATTTGTCAAAATGAACAAACTCGTGCTGTTGAATCGAATTCCAGAAGACGGTATACTTAAAGAATTGTTTTCCGCAATCATAATCAGAAACTTATAATGACAAATATGAAGGAAGGAAGAATAAGTCTGTCTTGCAATAGATTCATTAGTCAGATATTTTCCCTAAAATTATTATTAGCTGCAGTTCTGAATAGAAGGTCAGTCTAAAGCAAAGTTCTTGCACTTCTCATAAACACTAAATGATTACAAGAATAGATTGTGTCACAACTTAGTCAGCATGTTGTTGGACGGATGATTCGCAACAAACAGCTGTTAGTAAACTTATCCAAGGTTGCTCTGTGGATTGGGGTATTGAACTTGGAGTACAACACCTTGTAGATATATGCCGAACAACTTGAGAATGACTCCAAATATAAACCACTGAGATAGTGATTGAATTTTGAATTTTGAATTTTCGAACGAGTAAACAAGGGTTTCCATAATGATGTGAGTGTGAGTGTGGACCTGGAGAAGAACAACATACAAACTCACACCCACATCCACACCCTCTTAAATTCAGAGCTAATGAAATTTCATTAAAACGCAATTAGCGAATAATTGCTTCATCTTACAATTGAAATGATTTCCAAGGATCTGCTTTTGTCCAAGAAAGAAATTTTTTTGTTTTGTTATCATCTCACGATCTTCAAGAGAGAACCATACCATTTAGAATTTGGTTTTTTTGATTTCTCATCCAGTTAGAAGAGAATTTTCCATTTCAATCTTTATTTTTACTTACGTCTCTAACAATGAACAATATTAAGTTTTTGCAAAACTTAAGCATATTCAGAAGGAACGTTGTATTAAGATTCTGTAGCTTGAAGATTTCTCTATGAAATGCAATCAGTGAAAAATTGAGTCTCTTTTTTTGCATTACATGGCTAATCTTGTTATTTTTAATTTGTCTAATCAATGAAATCACCCATATATACTTATTTTAGTGTTATTTGTTAACGAGAATATCTCTCTCTGATGGTTTTGTTTTTCTTAAACTTTAAGTCAGAAAAAATTCTAAATATATAATTCGATTGGTCAACAATGTTATGCAAAGACTTTTTATACATAGATCATATGAATATTTTTTTTTTAGTCTTCGACATTGTCTTGGCTTTCGTGGTTGTTCATTACAATGGTCCGACTTTGCAATTCTATCGGGTGGTCTTGATTAAATTTTTTTCAACGATTATTATTAGCGTGTGCATTTTCTTCTTTCATCAGATATTATATATATTTTTTTTCTGTCTTGTAAATAATCACAGTGTCAGATAGTTTGTTTGGTTCTATTTATAAGAAAAAAAAAACAGAATTCTCAAATATGAACAATGATTCTTAAATTTCTCTCATTTCTTTTTGTAGATTATCTATATATAATCATGGCATTTTTTCCAGGTAAGTTTCTTGTTTTTTTCTTGGTGATGAAAAAAGACAAATAAATATTCATGTTATTCTAGGAGCAACAAAAGATCAGATGCGTGCTGATCAATTAGTAAAACGACGTCAACAAGAACATGAACAAATAGAAATGAAAAAGAAAAAAATTGAAGAAGAAAATCGTATGCAAGCTATTGAAGAAAAATTTAAAGCACATTATGATGCTGTTGAACAAATGCTTAAAACTGATACAGTTGGGTTAGTGTCATTAGATGAAATGAAAAAAAAACAAGAAGAAATGATTCGTGCACGTGAACAACAATTAGCTAGAGAAAAAGAAGCTAAACTTAGTGAATCAATGAAAAATAAACTAAATAATCGAAAAGATGCGGGTGCACATCAACGACCAAATAAATTATCATTTGCTGATGAATGGGAAGAAGAAGAAGAAGAAGAAGAAGATAATAATGAAGAAGATAATGAACCAATCACAAAAAAACAACTGTTCAAAACCGAAGAGGTACGTCATAAAAAACTTGAGAGGTGTTAATTTTTTTGTAACATAAAAACGATGCAACGGTCTCATCGGTAGCACGATATGCTGATGGACAGTGCGCCATCACTAATGTTGCTCAACCATAGTATAATCGATTAAGTTGAAATCCTTGTTTTTATTTATACTAGAATATGTTCAGAGTGTCTAATTTTTTATTTTAACATATGTATCACTAGTTTTTGCTAGAATTTACAAAAAAAGTTCTCGCTAAAAAAAAATACCATGCATTCCTGTGAGTACACTCAGTATTTGAATCTTTCTATTCGAATGGAAGAAAAGTAGCTATCCCAAACAATGTCTAGTATGTGTAGAAACATTTCAATTCTAGCAGACATATCGACGTTGGGCAAGCATGGCGATTAAGGGAGCAGAATTGATTTTTATTCTGAGTGGCCACGATATTTCCTATAGAGGAAAGCATTTTCGGAATTTTTAAATATATAGTTCCACTTGTTGAGATCTGTCTACTCTGAAAATATACCTTACAGTATCTAATATAATCTTTTAATTTTTTTCAAATAGCAGAATATTCAGATATATCTTATATCAAAACTAAACATTTTCTCATGTAATCTTTAGTAAAAAAATATTTCATATTTGTTCTTATCTTCTAGCCTATTACAACTGATGATAATTCATTATCAAATGATATACCAAAAAATGAAGATGTTGATAGTAATGATAGCTCATCACAACAAGGTCCAACACCTGCTGAACTTGATCTTCTTATTGCTGCAAGCAAAAAGAAACGTCTTGGAAAAAATCCAGGTAAGAAAAACTTACATTCTATGATAATATTAACTATTTATCATTTAGATGTTGATACAAGTTTTTTACCAGATAAAGATCGTGAAGAAGAAGAACGAATATTACGTGAAAAACTTCGTCAAGAATGGGTTGAAAAACAACAAAAATTAAAAAATGAAGAAGTTGATCTTGTTTTTAGTTATTGGGATGGTTCAGGACATCGTCGTTCAGTTCGAATTAAAAAACGTATGACCATACAAATGTTTCTTTCAAAAGCACTTGAAATTCTTCGTCGTGAAAATATATTTAATGAATTAAAATCAGCTTCAGTTGATCAACTTATATTTGTTAAAGATGATGTTATACTTCCACATCATTATTCATTTTACGATTTTATTGTAACACGTGCTCGTGGTCGTACAGGACTTTTATTTACATTTACAGAACCACTTAAACCAAATGCTATTATTGAAGTACCAGCAACGACTACAACAGCAACAGCTCCCACAACAACAAATGCAACAAATACAAATGATTCAGCATCATCATCGAATGATAATCAGTCATCAGGACAAACAATATCTCATGCAGGAAAAATTTGTTTACGTTCATGGTATGAACGAAATAAACATATTTTTCCTGCATGTCGTTGGGAACCATATGATCCTGAAAAACGTTGGAGTACACATGAACAACCAAAAAATCGTTTTTGTATTAAATAATGTTTAGTTTTTTTTTGTTGTTGTTTTTCTGTATAAAATATAATTGACTTTATTTTACTGTTAATATAAAAATAACAACAAGAAGAAGAAAGATATCAAAAAAGTTTGATATTGTTTCTTATTTCGTTTATTTTATTTATTTCGATGGGTACAAATCTTCTTTGTCTGCTGCTTCTATTGGGTTGTCATTTAAAAATGTCTACTGCAAAACAAGTACCATCATCACCAATTGTTGTTAATACATGGCCATTTATAAATGCAACAAGAAATGCATTTGCTAAAATGATGACATCTGGTGCAACATGTTTAGATGCTGTTGAAGTTGGTTGTCGAACATGTGAAGATGAACAATGTGATGGTAGTGTAGGATGGGGAAATCATCCGGCTGAAGATGGAGAAACTACATTGGATGCTCTTATTATAGATGGACGTACAATGAGTGTTGGTGCTGTTGCAAAGTACATCGACTTTTTTTTGGAATAAGCTTTTAAATTCATTTGAAAATATAGTTCATTCATTCTTTGTTTCTACAAAATGGTGTCAGAAAGATTTATGAGTAATTTATTGAATAACTGATAATGAGAACAACAGTGAAACTTAGGATATCGAAGGTAAACATTTGTTAGGCTTAGACTAGAGCTAAGTATTTGGCTTGATTATGTTCTAGCTATGATAAATTCTGTCTTTCATTAAAGATCATTAAAGAAAAGAGAGATAGTTATTTCCGACTATAAAAATTACAATTCTATCACTACAAGTTCGGTTGATTATAGGTAATAATGAAGAAAATTTTCTTCGAACACGTTCTGTCATATCACTATAATTACAGTAGATTGTTTTGAATAAGAAAGATATAAGTCCTTGCTTGAGTTTTTCTCACCATAATGTTTTTTATATATGTTTTCCTTCGTTTAATTTTAGTTTACATCGTATCAAAAATGCAATTAGTGTAGCTCGTGCTGTTCTACAATATTCGACACATTCATTATTAGTCGGTGAAAGTGCAACTAAATTCGCAATTGAAATGGGTTTTAAAGAAGAAGATCTTCATAGTAATGCATCTATTGAACTATGGAATAAATGGAAAAATCAAAGTTGTCAACCAAATTTTCGACGTAATGTACAACCAGATCCAACGACTAGCTGTGGCCCATACGCACCCAAACTTGAATGTGGTAACATTTACATTTTTCCATATACAGCATTGTATTTTGTGAAACATGATGTCAAATGAGTGTAGAAGTATGGAAATAAAAATTTGGACCCCTTTCCACAGACCGTGAGTAATAGACACTGTTGACATACAATAACAGATAGAACCCATCTGATTAAATATTTTTGGATCTGATGAAGTCCGAATCTTGAACCAACTCAACGAGCTCTCATTACAGACCGCATATTCATAGCGTCTCGTTATCAAATTTGAAATATTTCCTTATTGCATTTGTGAAGGATTATGTAAAAGAAAGATGAATAAATATGGTCTAAAATAGACATAAAAAAACATCATCTCTGAAATTAGCAAGAGCAGTGGCATCGTGTTTCACATTTTAATACTGAATGAATTTAACTAATAGTTTTTGTTAATTTATAGATGAAAAGATTCCATCTCATGGTCAATTACCTTGTGGAGAACATGATACAATTGGTATGATTTCTTTAGATTCAAATGGTGATATGGCAGCAGGTGCATCAACAAATGGTCTTCAATTCAAAATTCCTGGTCGGGTTGCTGATTCAGCATTGGTGGGTAGTGGTGCTTATGTTGATAATGAAGTTGGTGGTGCATGTGCTACGGGTGATGGTGATGTTATGCAACGCTTTGTTCCTTCTTATCATGCTGTACAATTAATGCGACAAGGTGTTGCACCTGATGAAGCATGTTTAGATGCAATAAAACGTATTGCAAAATTTTATCCGAATTTTACTGGTGCTGTATTAGCACTTGATAAAGATGGACGACATGGTGCTGCTTGTCATGGTATCGAATCATTTCCATATTCTGTTATGCAACAAGGTTGGATAGATCCACAAGTTTTAGAAATTCCTTGTCTTAAACCATGACTGATATTTTCTTTTCATTTTACTTTTAATTTTATTGCCGATTGATGATAAAGATATAAGTAATTTATTCTATTTACATTGCTTTATTAATTCCAGATAAAATGAACAATATTCAGCAACCTATAAAGATTGGTCCTAAATGTTATAAAAAACTATTTTTACGTTATATAAATATAAATATAATAAATTCAAAAAAACAACCAGTACCAACAGTAAGTTTTGTTGGTGAACGTGCTCGTCTTTATCCATCTATTTATTGTTGGGGTTATATTGGAACAGGTGCATTAGGTGTTTTTGATTTTGTCAATAAACGACCTGATCCAAAACAAACTGATTCAACACAACAAACTCGTCTTCGCCGTTCAATTCCTTATAGACATCCATTTTCTTATGAACATCAAATAAAAATAAGTCGTATAGCATGTGGAAATGGTTTTACATTATTTTCTTCCAATACATTAAAATATGATAAATTATGGGCATGTGGTCTTAATACAGATAGTCAATTGACGTTTTTTAGAGATCGTAATCATCCAAAAGGTTTTGGTGATTATGTTATTGTACCAAAAGTAATTCATTTACCTATTAAACATCCAAGATCAACAAGAATTATACAAATAGCAGCTGGTAGAGCACATTCAGTTGTTTTAACAGATAAATCAGGTTAGTCGAATGAACATACATCTTCAATTTTTGTAACATGGATTTTGACGTTATATTCTATGTATGTAAATCTTCGCTTGAGGTATAAGTTCTTAATATATTTATGACAAGCGATGATATATACCAAGCGAAAGTGACAAATGGACGCTACAAGACTTAGTCACATGTTTGACAGAAGCTTGGCTTCTATTTCATTTATTATAAACCTCAATTTACAGACAAATGATTCAATCACATACAGCACCGTGTAAGAATGAGAGCGGCATACGAAAATGAAGATTTATTTTATGATACGGCTTCATGAAAATGATCTCGATGATGCCCGATAATTAAATGTTTACATTGACATTTTGAATTGATCAAAATGATACGAAACAATGAATAACACAGCAGACAGAAGCTCCATAAAAAAGAAAACATTATAGAGGATTATGAAATATTCTTAAAGCCATTACTATTTACTCTAGTGTAAGGCTTTATGCTGAGTTAGAAGAATTCATTAGACTTTTTTCTTTGTACTCATATCTAATGTTTGTGACCGTTGAATAGATGGTTAGTTATTGTCTGAACTCGTTTGAACTATTTCTCTATAATTTTAAGAATTTTTTTGCTGACTTTATTTTTCCGCATGACGATTGAGTATCGTAATGCTCAATGGTTGTAGAGCCATAAACTAGCGATTACTACATAGCTTTGATTTGGCTGAAAGAAAAAAGTTTATTTTATGATTCTCGGCCAGAGAAATGAAGATATGTTATTCTATACGAAATTTGAGAGATATATAAGGATATCAACAAGAAATAATAGGGTATGAATGGGATGAAAAAAAAAATCCACATCCATGTCCGCACTCAGAAGAAATTCATGTTTCTTAGCCCTTGAATATTTCTCACCTCTTGAGTTTTATACTAGTGTTATATACGTTAGATCCGTACATTAATAGAATATTACGTTCAAAATATTATTTCACGTAAATTTTAATTTCGTATTAAAAAAATATCGTTTCGTTTTTTAGGTCTCTATTCATTTGGTAATAATGCATTTGGTCAATGTGCTCGTCAAATAGTACCTCATGAAATTTATAAGAATAGTATGTTAATTCATTCATTTAACATTGATTTAAATGACAATGATGATAAAATAATTGATATTGTTTGTGGTCAAGATCATACATTATTTCTTACCGAAAAAGGTCATGTTTATGCTTGTGGTTTAAATACTGATGGACAATTAGGTGTTGGTCATTATGAATGTGTCTCAAGACCCGAACAAGTTCGTGGAGATATTGAACATGAACATATTGTACAAATAGCATCCAAAGGTGATTCTGTATTAGTTTTGAATAAATCTGGCGATGTATTTGGTTGGGGTAATAATGAATATCGTCAATTAGGAATTATGAATGATCCAATTGATTCACCGAAATCATTACAATGTACTCAACCACGACATCTTCGTTTTCGTGATGGATCTTCATTGAAAAATATTAAATGTGTTGCTGCTGGTGGTTCATTATGTTCAGCTGTTGATTGTCAAGGTAAATTATATATGTGGGGTTTTGGTTTACTCGGTTTTGGTCCAAAACATACAACAATTGATATACCACAGCAAATGCCTATGGAATTATTTGGACAAAGTGAATTTAATCTTGATGTTAAAATCGATCATGTTATATGTGGTTTACTTAGTACAGCAGCAATAACAAATAACGGAGAACTATTTATGTGGGGAAAAAATCGATATGGAGCATTAGGTGTTGAATTTGATGAAGATGCACCTATGCCAATGCGTGTTTTTGTACCTGCACGTGTTATTTCTGTAGCACTTGGACCTGATCATACATTTGCTTTATGTAAAGGATATGTATAAGTTTAAATAAAACTGTAAATTTTTTGAAGCAAATTTGATTTGTATTCTTTAATGAATGTCAACAAAAAAGCCAATGACGAAGTTAGAAGAGAGGCACTGGGGCCAGCTGTTATTCTTTTCTGAAATATATTTCTCCGCAGAAAACGTCTAAAAAAAGAAGCTATGTGATGGCTAATGAACTTCAAAACACATTTTGTGACCACAATCGTCTCTCTATCCGAAAAACTCGAGATCTACTACTACTGCACAAAATTCATCCTTCTAATAAAAATTCTTTTTCATTAATCTTACAAAATGACAAATGATTTAGAAAAATAAAGCATAACGCTTGAATGATTAAATTATAATAGTAAATAACGAATTTCGTTCTCAGACATAATTAGTATTTAAAGCATCATTAACGTTTTGTTTAATGCATAAATAATTTATGACAAAAACAAGTGAAATAACAACATTATGAAAGTCAATGAGATGGCGTGCAGTCTATTTCAATTATAAATAAAACAGAACAACTGTTATTTTTTTCTGTAAAAACGAATAATCTATATTCATTATTTTGCAATGTCCTGTCAATTTCCTTGTTTGCTAGGTGAAATAATATTTGAAGATATGTTAATATAAAATTTATATCAAATAAAAATTGTTTGTCTACGTTATAGATAAATAACGGCTCAAATAAATCCAAGTTGAATTATTATGTGAATTTTTAAAAGTTTCAACCAAAAAGATAATAAGATTAGCATTTGCAGACTCTCGAAAGACTGTCTTGAAAATGAAAGAAAATTAACAATAATTTTTCATCTAATAAGAAGATTTTCTAAGAAAACCTAATATTGCCTTTTTTTTATGCATCATGTTAGTATAATTTGGTTTATCAACCTCGGAAGTTAAGAAATGGAAAGGAGGAGGAGGGAACGGTAACTTTTCCTCTTTAAATACTTGAACGTTACATTGTATTGTTTGAACATTTATTGGTAAAAATAATGATAGGTTTGTTGGTTGAAAGCTGTGGACAAAAAATCGATGAGTTTGTCGTGTAATTGAACTATTTTCTTAGATTTTTATAGAATATTTCTTTTGAATTATAAATTGATTTCTTATTTAAAGTAATATAAGATGTCATAGATTGTTCAACATATTTCGTTAAAGAATCAATTCTTCATTATATTACAGCCATTCATTAAAATAGGTAAAGAAACATAAAGTATAGCAAAGTAGTTGGATACTTAATCGTTTCCGATTAGTTTTTTTGTCATATGAGAATATTTCTTTTCCAAATATTGACGTCTTTTAAATTGTGACTCGATAGAAAAAAAGTCATTTTTTCTTTAGGCATATTCCATTATGTTTATTTCATAAAATAGAGTATTTCCTAATTGATTTTCTTTTTGTGTTTTGTATTAAAAAGCTTCTCGAGTTTTTTTTATCCTAAAGCTAAATACCGCATCGTAAAACAAGATCAGATTGCGATAAGCATGAGTTTTAGTTTTTAATTATTGAATATCGGCTTAACTTTGTGTTTTTTTATTCATCAACAGACAAGCTTTCATGATACTCTTATTTCAGAAAGATGAAAAACAACACCAGATATATACTAGAATATAAGAAATATTCTCATTTTGTCTTTCTCTTCTAATAAGTACTACAATAAGGATACGGGAGTCTTAAACAAGTAAATATCGAATTGAATGTTCGACTCAATAAAAAGAGAGCATTTTTAAATATTTTGCTATAGTGAGTTTGTCAAAGTGAATGTATGTAGATTTTTTTAAAATTACTCAACTCGCAGATGTCATGCAATTCATTGTATAATAATGTATAAAGATTTTTTCATGAACTAAGATGCTATTTACACATGTACTCATGATAAAGTGTTTAAGAAAAGTCGTCATACCATGAATAGTTTTCGTGATTCATTCTAGGTATTCTCTTCATTTTAAAAATCTTCATTTCAATGATACCATCGTAATAATTCTGTTTGATCTTTTGATCAACAACAACAACAGTAATATCATCAATTATCTTCATGATAAGAAAAAAACGTCAACTTCTATTTTATATTTAGAGTGATGAACAGGAAAATAAACGTTGTAATTAAAAAAAGAGTTTTCTAATTTTTTTATGATACGTCATCATCATTATACTATTATTTTTTTATCGTCAACGTTTTTTACTATTCCTTTTTTTCAATACTCCTAGAGTTTGTAAAATCTTTTCTCTTGTTTTCTTTCTTTCATTCGTTCTCGCCCACGTATTAACTGAAAAAGAAGAGACAAATGTTAGCTTTACGTATTTCTCATTTATTCATGGATCGTATAAAAGTATCAACTTCTCTGTTTTTTTTCTTCAGATATTGAAAGTTTTCTTGCTCTTATACAAAAATGGTTACCTTATTATTTGATGTCCGTTGTCTTCTATTATTCTTTACTCTTGTTCAATCTGTATCTCTTTACACAATCTATCCATTTGATGATGATGTAAGTTAATAGGGAAATTTATTTTTTCTTTCATACAACATGTTTTGTATATTTTTTAAGCAATCGTATTTATTGAGCTCATCTTTCAAAGACCAATTGAATCTACCGATACAAACTAAACATAGTGTATTTGAAGATATTCTTATAAATGCAATCAATAATGAAAACAAGGATACTGTTGAAGAATTGAAAGCACAATCGAAACGTTCAACTCCACGTATTGGATTGTCATCAATACCACAACGTCGCAACAATCGACCACATTGGAATCCATTAGTAGCTGCTTATAAACGTTGTGGTGAATTAGTATCGACTGAAAAACGCGAAAATTGTTTCAAAGATGCCGTTCAAATGCTCTTTGTGCATAAACTAAGAAAATAATAATAAAAAAAAAAGAAAGAAAGTACCAATGAAAAAAAATGATTGAATGAAGAAATGTAATAGAATATCATTCCTTTACATAGATGCTTAGCAATACATTTTTGTATATCTGTGCGTAAGTTTTTGTGGTGAATTATTTTATCATCAAGAGAAAAAAAAAATCGATGAATTTTAATTCTTCACTTGTTTTTATCTTCATTTTTCTCGTTGTTGTAGTGTTTCGTGAATAAAGGAGAAAGATGAGCAGAAGCAAAAAAAAATGTCATAATTATTAATCAAATAGGGTCTTCAAAAAACATGGCTTTTAAATTAAATGTGAGATAGAGCACAATTCTTTGTTGTGTATAAGCTAAATGACATTCAGATGAAATAAAAAAATAATAAAAGAAAAACTCTACATGCGATAAAACGTGTTCATCGCATCCGTTGGTCAAATTGACACGCACAGACTTCTTTTTTCCATAACTAGGATTCTATCTGTCTTTTCACAAGATTTTTCTTTAATTAAGAAGATGAATATTGACATTGCATATTGATTATAATTATTTGGATTGATGAAACTTACTTTCATATATTGTAGAAAAGTTCACAAAAGTAAATAAACTAAAAGTAAAACATAATTTTAACTATTGATTCTGTTTCTTTTCTAACAGAATTCTTAATATTTATTTGTTTAATTTGAAAACCATGCGAAATACTTGCATAGAAACCAATTATTGAAATTAAAATTTTAATAATATGATTGTAACAATTCAGAACGGTAATCTTCTCGTTAATAGTTAATTATAGGATGAATTCAAAAGTGACAAATATGAATATTAATGTTTCTAGATAATCTAGCAAACAATATTTCATAAAAAAGAAAAAAAAGACATCGCTTCAGTATTGTATGATTAATGCTCCAGGCTTAATCATTAGAAATGTTGAACTAATAGACAAATAGTAAATAAATTATTCAAATTAGTGGTATTTAAATATGGAAGTAACATATGGCAAGCGTTCTCTTTTTTTTAAATATAAATATTTTCTTTGAATGATAGAAAATATTGTTTTAAGTTTATTTGATTTTGAACGATTCTCACACGTAGAATGTCAGTGGTTATTTTTGAATAGTATTCTATGTTGATGAAAGCTAGTTTTTCTCTATTATATTGATGATTACATACTTGATATTCATAATAATTATTTTTTACTTTATGATTTACAAACTTCTGATGTCTACAAAAATCATAAGTGCACATTCTTCGAACATCTTCTTACATTTATTAAAATCTAATTATGACAAAATGAAAGGTTAAATAGTGTACAGAAGTTTATAATATCTTGACAATCAAATATTATTGCTAAGATGTATAATTTGTTTTTCAAGGTTGAAAATCTTCAATATAACATGCACTAGCAAAAATAGTCTAGCTTATTAAGATTGTTTATTCTAATAAGTTCCCATTTTTTTTGACATATGTAAGTGGATTGAATTAATATATAGCCAAAGTAAGATTGTTTAGATGAGAAAGAAATAGAAGAATTTCAGTTACACATTGAACAGAACTAAAATATTGTTTTTAATGTCATATGGATTTAATGGAGTATTATTCGTGTCATAAAATAGATTTCTCAACAGTTTTCTAATTCTCTTCTATATAGTATGTCGACATTCAAATATATATTTTTAATCAAACATTCTTCTATTATTATCTGTTCTGTACGTACTATTGTCACATTATTATTAATCAAAGTCTCCTAAATAGCATATAGATATGATTTTGTTCATGATCGTCACAACATATATTATTCAAGTATTGAGAAAGAGAAATTGAATTGTAGACAATGTTATAAATTGTTACTCTTGAAAATATCTGTTTCTCAAGGTTCATTGCGGTTAATATTGACTCAATTATTTCGTCAAAAAATAAAAATATATTTCTTAACATAGCTTTTCACCCTGTTCTTTCTTTTTTAAATAGCACGTACTTTATATGGAACAGATGCATTGTTATTAATCTTATTTCTCACAAAGGAACTTGTCGAATCTTTATCTTAATTATGTCATGTCGAGCTCAGATATAAATCTACGGTACGTAAATATGCATATCCGGTTCGACAGAGTATTGGTTTATTTTATAGAAGAAAAAATTGGTTCGACTAACATGACCGTCTTTTCAATATTAATCTCGTCTACATAGCACTGATTTATAATGTAAACACAATGCACATACGGATCATTGACAGATAATGACACAAGTTGATGATTTTTGATTCCGAGAACGAGTGTATTTTGATGAAACCTGTCCAAAACTTGAACGCAATGTTTCAGACCGAAAAGTCTATGCGAATTTTTCGGATGACTTTCGGCTGTTTTCTGGCGACAAGTTCGGAGAGTATTCAGCCTCACAGTACAAAGTCCAAGTTTTATCGATTTCTGACGCTTTTTTCTACGGAAATAGATCCATATGTTATCACCTGGACATATAGTGACTTTCGAAATTATTTGATCAAGTATATTTTCAACTTTTTTCTACTGCAATATACACATAAGAATTTAAATAGTGATTTGTGTAAAGAATTTGATTTTTTACAGATGAAGACTGTCGCTAGGGTTTCAACTGCTACACTTTACAAAATATAATTGTGTTTTAATCATTTAAAATGCGAGAGCAAACAATTACCAACAAAATAGAACATCTCCCAGCTGTCAAGGCGTTGTTTGAGTGAGAAATACATGAATCTTAAGGTAAGTACAACAATGAATTTTGTGTTTTCCATAATACTCATGTATCTAGACCTAAAAATTGTTACAGACAGCTGAAAGATGTTTTCTTTGGTAGGCAATTTTTTCTTCTCTCATTCTGTCTAATGCAACCGGAACTCTATTTGTGAGTTTCAGGTACTAAAAAACTCGATTTTTTGATATTTCATAAATACAATCCTTGAAAAACTAGTAATTAATTTTCTGCTTAAAAATAAAAATTCTCTACACAAATCACTATTTGCACTCTTAGTAGTGTTGGTGGCAGTGGAAAAGATTGAAAAAAAAACCTGGTTGAACAATTGTGGGAGACGTTTTCGTTAATTATACACGATGATACAAAAAGTAGGAATACCAATATCTTTTGCATGAGAAACTTGAGATACCTGTATATAGAACATTTTGTCCGTTCTCATCATATGATGTTTTATTTTTATTTTTTGTCTAGAATAAATATGAATGCATTGTCGTTTTGTTTGGCTTAGAAAAGCAATTATGTATTGATGGAATAAAGATCGATGTTAACATAATAACAGGAATTTATGCAAGATCCAAAACTTTTTTTGAAATATGGATAAACCATTGTTTTTTTTTTGCTTTTTTTTGTTTGCAATCAATAAACTAACAAAAGTTTAAATCGATGGTTATTTTGGATGATTCAATAAATGAAGTTACTACATTATGCATTTGATGTTAAATCTGGCATTAAGTCTCATTCGAACAGGAAAATATAAATATCTCTTAAGGCTTATAATATTTCAAGAGACATGACTTATAAGTTAGATAACTAGTATATACTTCTTATTTTCATTACTTGCTTGTTTTCAGATGGGAATAATTAAAAATAAATACGCGTATAGTCAGATGAATTCATATGCTTTCAACAACAGTAGTCAATATTGGAGAGTACAAATCAAGAAGAAAAAGTAGGGTCTAAGCCATAGGACCGATTGATGATTTATGGATGATGATGTGCTGGTAACACACTGTTCTAGTTATGTCATTAATTATAGTTTTCTATGGTATTTCTTTAATTTTTCGATATTCATCGATAGAATTTCACCTATGAAATTCGATCGACTGAAAAAATATAATTGATTATATGATTTGGGCATCATTACATATGTAATCTATTTAAAGATTCTGTTGTTCAACAATCGCATTTTCTTTTAATTTTTGTTCTTTTTAATATTGATTAGTATTGCTAAAAGTATATGAATGATCGTATCCGAGATTTTCTTTTGCGGAGTGCATATCTAATTATAGACGACTGAATAGGTTGGCCGTAAAAAACGCAAAAAAAGTATTTTAGAAAACTCTCACTAGTCAAGGACATGCTTTATTGTATGGTATAGTACTAATATTCTGACAGAGATCATATATACATCACTATGTAAAAAGGAAAACATTTAATATAGCTTTTTTCGTTTAACAACTATAAATGATAAATCATCTGAGTATTCTATTGCAACTACAACATCGTCATAATATTGTTCATCAAGATTCTTTATACAAAATTGAATTACAACGAAATGCTTTTCAATGTCAATAATTCGAGTCAAGGTATATCGAAAATTTTATTAGAACGAAGAATTTGATCGAATAAATGGCAATCAATATCACAAAGAGAAAAACGAAACTTGAATGTTAATCAGCTGTCTTGGTCGACATTTTCGTGAAAGTTTTCTTAACCATGATTCTTTCCGTTCGCTACGTATAGTTCAGTTCTTCATTGTATTCTTTCTTTCGAAAGAAAAAAGTTTTCAGCAACATCCTAATCATTGCGGAATCGAAAGATGAATAGTAGGTGAATATGGTATCACTCACTTTTGTAGCTAAGTGTATATTGAAACAACCTTAATTTTCAATCGTGTTTTCAAAAAATTTTAATTGGTGCAGACAGAGAAGTCAGCAATCTTTCGTAAGAATGTTTGCAATGACTTTGGTCACGGTACAAATGTTCTCTGTCTCTCTAGTAAAGGCAGCTATAATGATATCATATATGAATAGTTTACAGTCTTCGTAATCATCCTACTAAAACAGTAACGCCACCATCATTATTATCAACTATTCTAAATTGGCAATCGAACTCATATACCACTGAAAAACAGAGCCATCGCACTGATTCAAATGAAATTATTCAAAATTTTCTTTTGATTTGGCTTCATTCAAAAGTTGATGAATCCAGACACTTGTGACGCACAGTTGATACTGTTGAAACCTTTCCCGATACGGAAGAGTGTGCCACTTACATATCGGAGTTTCAAAATGCAAAGACATTTCTTATTGTTTCTTATGCTTTATGTCAAAGTGTTGTGCCAAGTATTCCTAATATGATTTAACTCTATTCAATTTAGGTTTTTTGTCGAAAACAAGAAAAGTATGAGGTATGGGCGAAAAAGTGGTCCAAAGTGAAAGATATTTTCACCGAAATCATCTCAATATGTGACTCAGTTCGACAATCTGCTCGACAATGTGACGAAGATTCAGTCTTGGTTAGTGCTGTATCGTCATTGAATCAAATGGAACCATCATTTATGTATACACAACTCTTCAAGAAAATAGTTCTTGAAATCGATTTCGATCAAAAGAAAGAAATCAATGCTCTAGCCGAGTACGTACGTAAGAAGTATGCCGACAATGAAGAAAACTTGGCAATGATTGATGGATTTGCTCAAAAATATTAAGATAATTTGAACGAAGAGAACAAGCCGATTTGGTGGTATACTCGAGAATGTTTCACATATCACATGCTCAACAAAGCACTGGGTAGTCTTCAAGTCAAGATTCTGCTTAAAATGGGCATCTTTATTCGAGGTCTTCATCAAAATATTCAAAAACTTCATTCGAAACAATAGAATAACATGTCGGATGGATCAAAAATAATAATAGTCTACTGAGGTAAAACCATGGCAAAGCAACATTTTGATAATAAAATTAAGCAAGATGGACTTATGTCATTCAATAATTTCTTATCAGCAAGCGATGATCGAAACGTGGCCATCCGTTTTATTAAAGAAGGACTCAAATTCAATAACAAGAACAAAACCGGTGTACTCTTCACGATGACAATTGATTGATCCATTTCATCAGTTCCGTTTGCCCATATCGACAAAATTAGTTACTTCCAGATAGAAAATGGAATTCTCTTTTCAATGCACACTGTTTTTTGCGTCCAACATATCGAAAAAAATAGAAGATAGCGGAATGATATTGTGGCAAGTGGAACTGACGCTCACCAATGATAGTGGCGACCAACAGCTCAATTCTCTTACCAAACAAATGCGAGAGGGGATCACTGGAACAGGATGGCAACGAATGGGTTCCTTGTTATGAAAACTAGGTGAAAATGACAAGGCTGAAGAAGTATATAAGGCTTTACTCGAGTAGGCATCCAATGACAGTGATATATCTTATTAGTACAACAAACTTGGCGTGATCAAGGATGGCTAGGGAGAATACAAACAGGAGATCAAGTTTTACGAAAAATCATTTGATATCAGAAAAAAAGTTCTCCCTCCTAGTCATCCCTACTTGGTTACTTCCTACAACAATCTCGTTTCGGTGTATGATAAAATGGGCGAGTATGCTAAAGCACTTTTATTTTTCTAAAAAGTAGTCGAAATCTTCGAAAAAAACTTTCCCTCCGAACCTTTCCGACTTGACTAATTCCTATAATAACATCGGTTTAGTGTATAATAACATGAGGCAGTATTCGCAAGCACTTGAATTTTATGAAAATCACTCGATACTCGTCAGAAATCTCTCCCTTCAACACATCCAGATATCGTACAGTCGAGAAGAAACATTGAAATTGTGAAAGAGAAGATGTAATTGTCTTTTTCTACTAGAACTAATGTCGTACTACGTTTTCTTTAAATGATTCAAGATTGTTTTTTCTTTTCTTTTTAATATTTGTATTCATGAGCGCGCGCGACCACAGACAATTCAGGTCATCAATGTTGGCGTGAGATATAGGTCTTCTGTTAAAAAACACCGACGCTTACACTTCATTCACCTTCTAGAGTTAGAAATAAATCAATAATGCTTAACAGCAAAGCAATTATCTTTGCACTTAATATACCATATAAACTAGTCGGAAAAAGTTTAACAACAACGCATTCTGTTATTTTTTCAATCACGTTAAGCACCTGGCCGCCATATAATTAATAATTTCAATGGAAAATGAAGTTTTCTATCAGATCAAGGCTATAGCAATATTTCACAGATGAACTATGATGGCAAGGTTTTCAAAAAACCTGACACGATAGTTTACAGGTGGCCGAAAATTTTTTTGGAGTTATTTTTGACAATGCCATTTTAAAAGTACGAAATGAGAGGTTGTCGCATTTTTTACGATCTTCCTTTGAAACGTCACAAGCATCCCAGAAGTGCTAAACATGATAGAAATAAAAAAGGAAAATATGTTGTTGTTAAACTTTTTTTGTACTACTTTGTAAACCGCATTAAATTTGAAGACAAATAAATATCGACAACTAAAAGACTTCTAAAAAACTTAAACTTAAACATTCTTTCTTTTCTTATTATGGTCGGAACTCTCTGAGACAAATTAGATTTCAATTGAGAACGCTCGCTAACTCTACAACTTGGTAAATTTAACTAGACTTCAATTTAAGTTGAACATAATTTAATATAAATATATAAGGTTAATTCTTTTATTCTCATATGTTTCGTGTTTTCAAATTTTTAAACCTTTGAAAAACCCTATGTAATTTTGTTTAACCCTCAATATATACGTATATAAATAATATACGGTTACAGAGTCCTATGACATGACCTATTGATTTAGAGAAAAGTATATGCTTTACAATAATGTTTTTATTAAATGCGTTATTTCAGATTTTTCAAACTTCTTTGTATATATTAAACAAGGTTCTAATACTAAAACCCAAATCAAGTGAAGAATTGATGATTTACCCGATTGATTGATTCCCTAGTTTAGCTCGTTTTCGAATGACCAAGGCAACTTCAATAGAGCGCGTTATTCTATTGTTGAAACAAAACAATTGGTATCCTGTACTGACTCCAATTTATGATAATCTTGCGATACACTATTGAAAATAGTATACTTGATAAAATTTGCATTGAATATGATGAAAAACTATTGAAGTTTTATCTAAAAACATTCTATAATCAAAAACATAATTTTGTTAAAGACACAATTCTTTGTGTACTTCAAATAGTTTTCCTTAAGTCTCAGATATATCTTGTCACATACATAATCGAATTTCTATTATATTTATGACATGTAAATCTTCAGCATCATGGGTCATTAACCGAAATAACCGGCAGATTTCTTTTGAACTTTAATATGTTTTTGAATAAAATCAAAAAGAATAGCATAGTTATTTCACCTGATACTACTAGATAAGAGAAATGAAATACAGGTCTCTTGTTATTTTAATTATTAAAAAAAAAACAGTTTTGCAATTCAAACTTTGCTTTTAAATCATTTTCTTGAATAGTGTCAATCATTAAAAGAATTGAGTTATTTTTATTATCAGCTGTTCTACATTCATTGGAATATCTTATTACATATATCAAATTATTTCAATATAATGTTACTAAATTGTTTGATCTGTTATATATATATAAATATATGATATATAAACATTTAACAAGGTTATCAAAATAAGTAAAAAATGAAAAGAAAATGAACAACTATGAAAATTCGTAAGCTTGTGGTTTGTGTGCACCAGCACATGCTTGTAGTAATGCTATAATATTGTCTTCTGATAATTCTTCTTGAGAATTAGCATATATCTGAATATGATAACCATTAAAAAATCGTTCAAAATCATGTTTATGCATAGAAGCACGAGCAGCACGTAATGTTGGCTAATTAAAACGATATTTAATATCATTATTTATAAAAATAAAATACAAAAACATGCTTACCACAGTAACTCCAACATAATTAATATATACAAATTTTGCTCGTTGACTTCCAAAATCATCGACTGCTCGAACACGAATAACACCAACATAAATTTGATTATCACGTAGTTTTTTTTTCATTTCATTTAATCCACCCGAGCCTTTGCCACAAAGTATAATTTCACCATTGTCACCATAAGTTAATAAAATCCTATAGAAAATAAAATAAAACAAAAACAAAGACATTTATTTAAGAAACTAATAAATTTCAATTCATACCAATTAGTTTCTGCTGAATCATTTCGAACATCTTGCCAAGCTTTTTGAATATCTTCATTACTTAAATCAATTATCCGTTTTAATGCAGCCATAAAAACCTGTGCTTGTAAAAAAGTGCCAGTGCTGTTTCTTCTAGTTGCATTGATGAATCATACAGTTAAACGAAGGAAAAAAGGATAGAGAATAATTGGTGCGCATTGCCTTACATCCAAAATAGATAACCTTTGTCGTCTCCTTATTTAGCTTACGATGGTTGTCTGCTACAGTATAAGAAAGAAAAAGAGAATAGAAAATAGTAGCAAACACTCAACAGACTATGATTGATATTGTTGCAAATGATAATGAAGCGTGTAATATTATTCATCTTGCTTTGATGATGATAACTGTCATGAACTGCTTGTATATTTCTCTTGAATATTGAATAAAAGAAAGAATACGAATTATAGGAAAAAATGCAATTGAATTCACACAAAAAACTAATTTTCATTCCATTCTTTTACTCCATAAATATTTACTGCATTCATGCAAAAAGCACTCTTGAAAAAAAAAACTCTTCCTCGAACTCATCTGAATCACGGATATCGAACAATTTTCATTACCTACAAATTATTCCCTTTTTCAACTTTCAAACATTTTTTAGTTTGAGACACACGTATGAGCTCAGAACAACAATATCTTTTTGACAATATTAACAAGTCAGTGTTGCCTGAAAAAATAACTCATACATGAATCGAATAGTTAATTAGGTACTGTCTCAATAAGGAAAGGTTTTCTATATCACATCAAACAGCCATTTGACAGGCTGTTGAAAGGCAGTAATATTCTTGCTTTAATGATACATCAATAATACAGCATCAAATATACTGACAGTATGATCAACTGACGGTCTTTATCTCGTTCCATACAACAAAGTTTGTATAATGACGAACAATAGTTTCAAGTAATAATATTTTTGAGTTTTCTTCTTGCAGATAATAACTAGAAAGAGTCTGAAATAAAAACATTTGAGTAATTGAAAAAATATTCTATCAGGCTTGGTGATTCTAGAAACTACAATAAAACTGCTTGGATGATGATGGCTGAAAAGCCAAGATCTCCGAACCAGTTTTCTGGCATCTATTTGAAACTTTTTAGAAAAATTTCACTGTGTTCAACAATTTGAGGTCTTCCATAAATTGAATGTAATTCAATGAGAACCGACATATTTCATTTTGCTCTATCAAATAAAACGATTTTCCAAAATTTGCTTATAGATGCTAGAAAACAATGATAATTTCAAATTATGAATGTATACAATTAAAGAAATGTGGTAAATAGACTAATGATGAGATAAACTTGTTTGTCGGTATGTTAGTAATGAAATTCAAGTTTTACAGTTTACATGGACTTTTTTTATTCGATATATTTTTGCTTCACAAAATACACAAATCTTGTTATGAATCATTCGATATTTGATATTTTGAAGCACCACTATAGCGAGCTTGAAATTTAGCATAAGCAGCTTTTGAAAAAAGACATTTTAAACGTATAAATTGTGGATCGTGTTCATCCACCGTCATATTTTCAATTGTACATATATCACCATTAACAAGTACTTGATAAAGTTGTCCTCCTTGTAATACACGATATTCACATGTAACACGATCACTTGCAATCATAAGTTTCTTTTGTAATACATCAAGAAGTTGATCAAGACCTTGACCAGTTTTACATGAAATATATAATCTATTATTATTTTCGATATTGCTGTCTGATATTGATTTTTGTAAAATTACTTTTTCTTCTTCTTCTTCTTCTTCTTGTACTTCTTCATCATCATTATTATCTTGTTCATCAATTTGTTGATCATCGGATGTTTGTTGATTTAATAAATCATATTTATTAAAAACAGTTATCATCGATTCAAGTTTTGATGAAGGAATATCAAGTTCACGTAAAGTTTGTATCACTGTTTTATGTTGTACAACATAATCAGGATGACTAATATCACAAACATGAATTATTAAATGAGCATCTATAGCATCATTCAATGTTGCACGAAAAGCTTCAATTAATGTTGTTGGAATATCAGCTATATGAATAGTAAAAAATTGTTAATCGATTAAGTAAATCAATGATTATTTACCAATAAAACCAACTGTATCCACATAAAGGACATTTAATGCATTTGGTAAAATACCAGCATGTGTCGTTACATCTATTCAAGAAGAAAAAAAATTAACTAATTTGAAAAATACAACTATCTCAGTAGTTTTGTCATCTTTTCCTATTTGTATGCCCATGTTGTACATTTATTCGCTCTATCGTTGATATATGGGTGGTGTCAATCACATGGGTGTTATTATTCTATCGTGCTACTGTTTGGTTATCATTTGGCATACCTAATGTAGCAAATAATTGATTTTTTGGTTGTAATGAAGCATCTTTTGTTAATGCTTTGATTAATGATGTTTTTCCAGCATTTGTATATCCAACGACAGCAACAGTTGGTATATCAATAGATAGACGACGTCTTTTTAATAATTTTCTATGTTGTTCAAGTTTAGCTACTTCAGCACGAAGATTTCGTTCACGATCCTTTGAAATTTTAATAATAAAGATTTCTTCATTATCTTTACTGTATTTCTTACTTTAAATAATTCAGAATCATTTTTACGATATCGTAATAATGGAATTTCAGCTAGAGCAACTTGTAATTTAGCTGCACCACTTTGTGCATGATTTTTAAAGATCTATGCATAAAAGGTTTCTTTTAAAATGTTTAGTTTTAAGAAAATTGATTAAAAAAAAAAACTTCTACTTGAAGCACAATTGAATATCGATCATAAACAGGTACACGAAATTTTTCTGTAAGTCCATCTATTTGTACAAGTGAAAGACGATCAATAGAAACAAAAACAGCTGTTGCGTGACATTCGTGAATTTCATTTGTTATTTTTTCAATATTCCCTTTACCATATAAATAACGTTGCGAACCACTTGATTTTAATGTATATATTCCATGACCAACGACACGCCATTTATTTAATGTTTCAATAAGTGATATTGATTCAGATAATTGTAATTGAGCAGTTGTTGATTGACGACCACGAGCTTTAAATTTCATTGATGGTTGAATTATATAAACACGGTGACCAGCAGAACGTATATGAAGTAATGCAGATGACATTGAAGTAAATTCATTATCATTAATAAGACTTTGTATATGACGATCAATAAATTCTTTTGTATATAAACGAGATGTATAAGAAAATGTTCGCATAGAAGATTTTATGAAAGATAAATGTTTAAAAAATTTTTTGAATAGCATTTTATATTTAATCTGCAATTTTATTTTCTTGAAATGAGTTTATGTTCAATAAATAGAGTTGTACTTTTCTTTTTTTTATTATTTTAAACAAAATATTAACAATCATCTATGTGATAGTCAAAACACTTTAGTTTTGAAACTAAATGAGTAATTACATTGATATAACTGTTATTGAATATGTTTGGTATAATAACATTGAATAGCATAAAAATCATTTTGAGGTTTTTTTGAAACATAAACTGTATATAAATGTAGATCATTATATATAGTACTGTATCTCGATTAATTAATCGGCATCGTATCAAGTACATAGTTCCAGTTAATGGATAAAAGAAACTTTATCTTCATATGAGGTTCAGTTACACTAATATATCGATTTTGCAGAACTATCAGTTGTCTAATGATAGAGAGTATAAAAAATTCTTTATTTAGAAACAAAAACCAATGAAACTCACACATATCTCAGAAGTGAATCATTAGCATCCTAAACTATGAAACTAGGATACAATGAGTGTCTGTATATTACAGAATGAAATTGATCAATGTGCCTTGATAAAGTCAGGTTATCACATATTTTAGAATTACATAGTCGAAGAAACTTGACTGAACACGATAACCAATGAATGAAATGTTGTTCACTTCATATAGAAATTTATAATACGAACTGATCAAATTATGAATCCGTATCTTACATAGGCATGTGATTGAATCTGGTGCATATATCTGCAGTTAGAGCATATATCCTCATCAGTGTTTATTATAGAAATCTGAAACAAAATATCATGATACCTTGTGTTCATACTAGCAATGTGTTACATGTACATCAAAGTCTACAAAGTCAAAGCTTTTTAAAGTAATGTATTAAAAATAAAGAAGAAAAAGTAGTCGCTTTCCATTTAAAAAAATGCTTATCGTTAATAAGATGAAACACATTTATGTTTTTCTGATATAATCGAAGAGATTCAAAGAATAGTGTTTGTTTTTTTTTTGTTATATTCATTAACTTCTACTACATAAACTCTACTTTCTGAAATAAGTGCCAAACAGTATGTTTATCAAGGCTAACAGATATTTCTGTGCATCATGTTTCTACTTGATATATCTACTATAAGAAACATTACTCCATAGGTTATAAATACACAAAATAACAGTAAAAGAGAACGTTATTGACTATAAAGTATAACTCCATCACAAGACTAGGAATTTATTCGAAATAGATATTCCACATAATGAAATGAGAAATGTTGTTAGTGAAATTTAAACACATCATCAAATTCATTTATAAATTTTATTAGTATCCTAGTATTATGACTATATTTCATATTAAAAAGTCTACGTACAATCATTGGTTCGTCTTGTAACCATCAATATAATCATCTCATGTAAAATTAAAAACTATTAAGGTGTCGCTATTCAACGTTATTTTATATTTTCTTTATCAGTAAGATCTTTATTAAGATGCTATTATCTGTATTTTTTTCTGTTTGCTTGATCTTTGGTTTTTCTTGTATCGGTCACAACTAGTCACTTATATGTCTTGTCTTTTTCACCGTTATTATCGATTTTTAAAAGATAATTGATATTTATACAGTAGAAAGGTATTCTGGTTGCTGTATGTACTTCATTGCAAGATATATCTTCTAGAAAAAATATGAATACACTTTTTCAACAAATTGCTATCGAATTGAATCCATCTGAAACAGTTTTTATTACTTAAGCAAAAAATTCAACTTATAACGACCGATATTATCTTCAATGATTTACACCAACAAACTGACATTGATTTATATGGTCATGGAACATTAGCTACAGTTCATATTCTTTTTGAGCGAATATTGACTATTTAGAACTTGATTTTCTTATTGGTGTTCTTCAACAGTATGTAAACGAACGAAATATCTTTTGATTCATCTGATAATAATTTATGATAATATAAAACTAGAACGAAATCTTACTGGAATCGATTTAGATCAAATAATAAATCCATTTATACGTGATATTATAATTACAAGTATTTCAACAACAACGGATTTTCTCTGTCGATTTTTTTTCCTTCATATAGTGGTGTTTTTGAAAATTCAGTTACTGGTAGTGCTCATACAGCATTTGCTACTTATTGATCTCGAATATTAAACTACAAGTCAATTCTTCATGGTTATCAAAAAAGTATTCGAATGATCTTTTTTTTCTTCTAGAAGATCAATTAAATTCTTTGAAAAATTAATATAATTTAGAAGAAGAAAAACAATAAGTCGGATAAATTAGCTTGAGTATATTTTTCTTTGTAATGATTCGTTCTTTAGTTTATAATACTATATAGACAAGACTAACTGACCGTGAGATTTTATTGGAAATGCTATGCAACATATACTATTTCTAACCAAAATTCATATCTTTTCAAGTACAGCCCAGACTACCGTTCGATAGAAACACTATTTCGTTGCATGTTAAATATATGATATTGAAGCATCATCTAGCACTTCGACTTTCAAAAGAAGATTAAGTAGAAATCAATCTCATTATTTTCGTTAATAAATTGAAAAGCTCATTCTGTTATACCTAAAAAATAAAATGAATTTCACTTGTCAACCAACCCAATATACTATTGACTCAATACTTTCGACTATAAATCATATAAATACGATAACCTAAAAATCCTCTAAGTACACTATTTTATAGCCAAAAAAATCAGTTTGATTCAATCGTAGATTTTCGTAAACTCATACTATGATTCAACTTGATAAAGTATGTGCTAATTTTGATCGTGCTATATTTTCAACATAAAGTCCAATAATAATTTGTATGACTGATTTCAGTAGTTATCATATGCTGCTTTTTTGTGAGTGTCAACTGGTTCTGTTCAATAATATACTATGGAAGATTCATGCTGCACATTATCAAATATGAGAGATTTATTCCCTTCTCTTTAAATAAATTTTGAACTTTTCTAACACATCTTTTTTTTCACTAATTTTCTCTCTTGAAATAAAACAATGTGCTTTACCGCGAGCTTGACCTTTAGTCTTGAATCGAGACAATAATTATTGAAAAATAGCCAAAAATTAGTCTAATAAGACAGAGGAAAGACTATAAAAAGTTCAATATCGAATAGTATTCAATACGCTGAAACCACTGTTGGTTACAATAGTCGATTGAGATTCAGAAGCTTTTTACAGCTAATCAATGAACAACTCAATATATTTTTGCTATCCTATTTGCTGGTTTTTCAAAAAATTACAAATTGTTAACTCATACGTAATAATATTCGGTATCAGAGGAACACACGACGAACATTCTATAAAAATAATGTTTTCTGATGTTTGTTAACTCGATGCCCTTTATCAAATAATATAACGAAATATAATTTATTAATTGATTATATTCATGTGATATGCTCTTAGAAAACAAATTCACTTAAATTAATTTGGCACTGTCTATTTGTCGCTTAGAAATCCAGTACATGCTTTACATAAATGAGTGCGTAATATGCATAAAACTAGTTAATTTTACAGGTTTCTTTAGACGAATGATGAGTTCTATGAATAAGAATTGTCTTTACTTTCATATATAATTCGAATATTGATCATTTATATGGAAATATATCATTACAATATCGACAGCATAACCTTTCCATCTTATCATAAAATTAATCATTATAATGCAATGTCAATATCATGCTATATGCTCTATACAGTTATACAAACTCGAACATAATCGAAATCATGGACATATATTATTAATGAAAATAAAAATGGAAATTCTCCGTTACAATGAATTATTTTTTCGCCATACTAACAACTCATAGACTAGAACGAGAAGTTTTTAAATAAAATATAATTTTTTGCTTGTCAATAAAATAATTCACGTAGATACATAGTGTTATACATACTATAGAGGGACGAATTGACTAGCGGATACCTGATATAGCTGTGGAATAAATAAAACTCTTAGACGACAACAGACATATGTCAAGTTTTATGATTGAATATAGTATTATCAATTGTTTAAAACATTGAAACAGAGATACAAATTAATCGTTCTAAGCTATCAAGTATATGTTTTACTGTCAAACTACTTAGGACAATTCAAAAGTTCTGTCGTCGTTATCTTTTTTTTTTTCTTATAGAAAGTTTGAAAAAAAAATTTTTTTATAAATAGATAGAACGTCTTTTGGTCTATGTTTCTATGCTATTTGATCATTATTCAGCTAATATCATAATAATAAAATTTCGATAAGAACTGTTTTTATTGAAAACTAGCTGGTGGCATTAGATGTTAACGGGTCGGACACTTTTGCATTTCACTTTATTATCACTTAATACGTTGTATTAAAAAAATAAAATACACTACAAGATGCAGCATGAAAAGCTCTATAACTTACAAAGAACAATTATAAAAAGATGAGATAGGAAAAAATGAAGTCGTCTTTTATCAAAACAAATTTTTTTTTTGCGCAGCGTCGAAATTTGCACGCTCAGAGTTTTGTCCATTTTGAAAACAAAAAGTGCAACTATAAAATAAGTGATCTTATGTAATTTGTAGAGCTTTTCACGCTGCATCTTGTGGTATATTTTGCTTTTTAATACAACATATTAAGTGATGATAAAATGAAATACAAAAGTGCCCCATTTTTTATGCCACACCCGTTATGATCTAATATACCACCAGCTAGCTTTCAACAAAAACAGTTCTTATCGAAATTTTATTATTATGATATTAGTTGAATAATGATCAAATAGCATAGAAAAATAGAACGAAAGACGTTCTATCTGTTCATAAAAAAAGCAAAATTTTTTTAAGCTTTCTATAAGAAAATAAGATAATGACGCCAGAACTTTTGGATAACCCTAAGTATTTCACAAATAAATCAATTACAATGTTTAACATTACAAAAATTAGCTCCCCGTGAAATATCAGCAAATGGAAGAAATTGGTATTTAATGATATCATTAGAAATTCAAGGATTAATTCAAATAAAACCATCTCAATCACAAATTATTGAAACTATTTTTCAATCATCATTAAAATATTGTTTTATATTCATGTCGGTTAATTTTAATTATAAAAATGCTGAAGGAATAAATCATTTTATTTTATTTCATTTTAATAATACAAATGACAAATTCAGTATTCATATTAGAAATGGAATAGTTGATGTCAAATTTTATTGGCCTGAAAATATTGATTCAAAAAAATATTCATATGATTGTACAAGTTAAAACAGAATTAATTTGGAAAGAAATTATAGCTCGTTTAAAAAGTCCAATGGAAGTTCTTGAAAATGAACAAATTATTATTAAAGATGAAAATCAACAAATTTTCCCAAAAGGTGTTTTGCAATTTATTGAATTTTTACTTATGTTTGGTTCATAGGCAATTTTTAGACTTTTTTGAAATAAAAGAAGTTGTCCCATCTATTTGATTATCAATTTTTGAATTGCTCATAATTTACTTTTTCTCAGTTTCTCCTTTTTCCTCCTCTCAAAATTGGTTATACTAATTGAAATCAACTCGCATGGATATTTTGATAGTTGACATCAACACTTATTTATCCAAAGGATAAATGCAGGATCTCAGCACCTAATTATATTCGACGGTATTTTGCCGTAATTTGAGTTCGAAATTTTTTTACTCTGCCATTCAGTAATGCATAACAAATATAACACAAATGACTTCTACAGAAAACTTTAATAAAATCTAAAATTCTCATAAGAAACGTTTCTATCTACAGCAACATGTTAGGTGGTATTATACATATAAATTCTTGAGTGTCTTCAATGAAATGGTGCTTTATATGTTGTAAATTGTCTTGAACTGTATTACACTTTGAAAATCTTTTAAACACGCGTATTTATAAAAATATTTAAAAACTAGAAATATAGATTAATTTATGATCAAGTATAAAGCAAAAGAGAAATTTTCATTTTTTCAAAAAAAATCCGCAACCAAAGAATTAATGTATATAATATAAAAATACTATTGAACACCAATATTACTCTAATGAAAATCTCTCTTAAATTTTTACAATAGGACGGGGGACGTTTTGGAGTCAAATTGGCCCAATTAGAAAACACGAGCAGTTTGGTGTGAAACTTTCAGCAATTGACGAGCTCAGAGTTAGTAGTCACCTCTGAAAGTTTCAGCTCGATCGGCCTTACTTTGATATCCAACTAGGTATATCCATTTTGGCTATTTTCTCAATATTGGGAGAGAGAATTATTAGTTTTTCAAAGAGCTTTCGCATGATTCAGTGCCGGATTTATATACCATTAAATAGAAAATTTAATTCTGAACAAAACTGTATATATAACGGGTGGGGCAAAAGTTTTGCATTTATTTTGTTTTTGATATAACTCACTGATGGAATGTTGTAGAGACTTGATTGTTCTTTTGCTAGAAAGAGCAAAGTGTCAAGTACAAAAATATATAAAGAATTTGATTGGAAATGTTTTTCGAAGGCTACAATAATCTTAGAACACAAAGTTTGGAAAAACTCTTCCACAACTTTGGTCAATTTTTTTTTATCCAAAAATATTTGTTTGAGCTTTTTCATTACCCACTTTCGACGCTTTTGAACACCATATATATACAGTTGTTCAGTACAACGAAGGCTTTCATTTGGTATTAAAATAATTGATATAGCATACAAGAGAATGAACAAAAGACAATTTGATTAAAAAAATTAATTATTCGAATTTGGTTTTGCAGCGCGAAAACAAGTTCTTGTCTGAATATCTCACAGAGAAGTGATGTCCTATTCCAAATAATATCATTTGATAGAGGACTCAATAAGCTCTCTTTTTCATATAAAATATATAGCTTCTGGCAACCTCTCTTGCGAAATAGAGTTTATTTTTTCGACTGCTATCAACAGTGATGAAAAGTCGGTGACTCAGACGATATCATAAAAGCCTTCATTTCTTCTGTTATAAAACATGTATAAAATTTCTTTTTTTGCAAAGTAATAGTGCTCTACTCTTACATTATAAAACTTGGATTAGACGAATAAAAAAGAGAACCTGTCTAATTATAGGAAATTTTTTCTAAGTTCAAAAATGTTGCGGAACAGTTTTCTGGCGCCTTCTGTTCTAAGATTGCTGTGGTCTTAGAAAAGCATTTCCAATCAAATTCTTTCATATATTTTTTCACTAGACACTTTGCTCTTTCTAACAAAAAAAGCTGAAGTCTCTACGGCATTGTGTCCCAGAGCTATATCAAAAACAAAACTAATGCAAAACATTTGCCCCACCCGTTAGCTTTGGATAAAAATCAAAAATTGATTTCAAAAAGTTTAAACTACCGCCAGGGTGGTGTAATGTATAGGTGTGGGTGTGGGTGTGGGGTGTGGGTGTGGGTGTGGGTGTGAGGTGTGGGTGTAGGTGTGGGGTGTGGGTGCGGGTGAGGGTGTGGGTGTGGATATGGGTGTGGGGTGTGGGGTGTGGGTGTGGGTGTGGGTTTGTGGGTGTGCGTGTGCGTGTATGCGTGTTAGTCTTTTCTTGATCAACACCCATGCCCACACCCCTCTGACACCCACATCCACACGCACACCCACACCCACGCCCACACCCACACCCCACCCATACCCCACCCACACCCTACCCACACCCACATCCACATTCTCATTTTTCGGCTACAGTAGAATCTATAGAGCTATGCGCATTTGTAACACATTTCTCATGGAAGATATCATTTTGTCATTTTTCCTTTTCACTGTTTCTATGGAAATCTTCATTATTCCTATGACGTTGCGTTTTTCCGCTGAAATTGTATCTGTATACGTGTGGAAGTATTTTATGGCTGACCATTTTTGACTGGAGCGACATTTTTCCGCTGGAAGTAAGCATTTATGTCACCGATCAATTCAATGTCCAACCCTCTTCTATATGACAAAAATTTCCTAATAAAAAATGTTCATTTCTGAAAATTGTAATAAATAATATGAATGAGATTATAGTTGACAATTAAAACTTGATAAAGACAAGATTGATTTGAGAGAATTTACATGACGATTTGAGTGTACCTACTGGTTCGAACAAGAGGGTGTGAGTGTGCACGTACATGTGGATGTTGGTGGTGGGTGTTGATGGGTAGTAAAGAAGCACAAGCATCCACACTCACACCAAGGTTTATTTGTAGGAAAATGAAGGAAAGCTCTTGATGCACAGATATATCAACGTTTATTGTCTTACAAACGTTGATCAATAGCGTCCCACCAAGCAAAGTCTATGTGTACGTACTTGCATGCGCGACATTCTGTTTTATTCATAAAAACCGCCTTGAATTACAATTTTCGTATTTCATCGAGGTTTTGTCGCCACAATTGAAGTTGAGGATGAAATTCGGGTAGTGACTGTTGTCCAATTTGCACAGCTCGTTCAGAGAACGAGAGTGCTTCTGGGTACATTTCCATGTTATAATACACTTGACCGATGTTGTTGTTGATATTAGCTATATATGAATGAATTGGAGGAAGAGATTTCTGATATATTTCAAGTGTCTTTTGATAGAAATCGAGCGCTTTCGAGTAGTCGCCTAAGTTATCACACACTAAACCTATGTTGTTGTAAGAGATAGCCAAATCTGGATGATTTGGAGGGAGAGATTTTTCCCGAATATCAAGCGCTTTTTGATAGAACTCGAGTGCTTTCATATACCTTATCATGCTGTCATACACCAAACCGATATTGTTGTAAGTAGTAGCCAAAGCTGGATGATTTGAAGATAGATATTTTCGTTGAATTTCAAGCGCCTCTTCATAAAACTCGAGGGCATTCCAGTGATTTTCTTTGTTGTAATGCACCAAACCGATGTTGTTATAGGTAGTAGCCAAAGCCAAATGATTTGGTGAAAGAGATTTTTGGTAGGTTTCAACCGCTTTATGATAACTTTCGAGTGCTTCTTCATAAGCTCCTTTGTAGTATTTTATCCATCCGAGTTGATGATAAAGATGGCCAAGTTTCTTTTCATCGTCGCCCGATGTTTCTTTGAGAATTATCTGATAGACTTCTTCGGCTTTATCAACATTTCCCATTTGGATCAAAACTTCACCTAATCGGTCCCATCCTGATAGCTCTCGAGTTTCTGTTCGCATGTGGTCCGTGAGTCGTTTAAGCTCTTCATCATCATCACTCGTCAATGCAAGTTCTACCCGCCATAATCGACCTTCAATTTGTTTGATTTGGCCGATCCGAAAAATGGTGTGCATGGAAAATAAAATTTCTTCCTCATTTGGGATAGCACTAACTGACACCACTGAGGCAAATGGAGCTGATGAAATCGATGGGGCGACAGTAATTTGGAACAGAACTCCTACTGATTCGAGTTTGTGTAACGATTTTTGAGCAAATTCAAGTGAGATGTTTTCATTGAGACTTGTAGATAGAAAGGTGTTAAAGGCCATCAGACCACCTTGTTTTTTTCTGATTTCGTCAAAATCAACATTGGACATACCATTACCTCGATAGACAGTGAAGACATCGTGTTGTTCCATTTGCATATATAGTTGTTTGATATGCTGATGAACATCACGTAAGAAAAATCCCATTTTGATAATAATTTCAACGTCTTGTATCCGAAGAGCTCGATTGAGCATCTGATAGGTGAAGCACTCGCGAGTGTACCACCAGATTGGTGTATGTACGTGATAGTCTTGCTCAAACTCATTAATAATTTGCAATTCATGCGGATTATCGTGATATTGTTCTCGACAAAATTCAACAAGTTCTTTCTTTGCTTTATTATCATATTCCATGTCGAGAAGCGTCTCTTTAAGCAGCTGCGTATACATAAACGACGAATCAAGTCTGTTCAAATCTCCATTAGTGACAGTGATAGAAATAGAATCCCGATCACATTGTTGCGTATCTCGTTGAAGTGAATCACAAAGTGAATCGATCTGAGTAAACACACCTTTTACTTTTGACCACTGATTGGCCCACTGTTCATGATTTGATTTATTGTCACAAAACACATAGATAGAATCGAGGTGAGCCATGTCATGAATGTTGGGTACTGTTGCTTGACCAAGAACACCGGACACAATTATAAATACCTTTTCGTCTTTGACGTTGTTCATATAATCAATGCATTGCTCGACGCCGGTAAATATATCAATTGTATTGACAATTCGTCGCAGTTGAATAAGTGAGTATTTAATATCTAAGTCGAACTCGTTGATGTTCGAGTCCATCCAAATGAGCGTAAAATTTTGAACTATACGAGGTCTTGTTGATATTGCCAAGTGAGTGGATGTCACAGTGGCATTCTCGAAAGAAACTGACGCTTGCTTGGTGCTGTCATCGACAAGGAGACTGACTGCTTTCTTCAAGGCTGTTCTAGAATCAGTGGATGGTAATATTTTCTCTGTTGTGTCCATAATGAACGGATCACTGATGATATTTTAGCTGTAAGGCGGGCGATAGCAGTCGTATAATTCCAACTAAAGTAGACCTGAACAGTTCACTTGCTTTGGATGAGTTCGTCAAAATCTACTTGTATACAAGCGAGTTTGTATATTTTAATTGTATTTTTCCTTTGCGAGATTATCTTAAACATAGATGTAAATATCCTGAATGAAATCTGTTAGTCCATGACTTTGTTATCTTTCTTCACTCTATAGTTCTTTTCTAATCCTATTCGTTTCAAACAGCAGAGATAATGCCTCGTGTATCGAGCATCAATACAAGTGTCTTACTAAGCCATCTTTATCATATTCAGAAAGCATGTTGAGTCGTACTCATGCGCACTTAGCGAATAGCTCCACTAACAAGAGAACATTCCCAAGTGTCTCATTTGCTTTTGAGTCGAAACTTAGTGCATTTTGTAAAGCTTAGTGAGTTATGCTTACCATAAAAAAAAGTTCGCGCCCCTGGCCTCTTTCTGAAGAGATTGAACGTTTATAGTTTTGTAGCTGAATCTCTCCATACAGTCTCAACCACGTTGTACACAAATGTCCTCCGCTTTTGATGAAACTTTCAGTATTTGTAGAGCTTTTAATTCTGAGCATTTTGACAAAAAAAAGTTTTTCAAAACGACCTTTTTATGGATGCACGTTTAAAATACCGTAACCAGAAAAATCCTAAAAACTCACAAGGATTCTTTTTTAATATTTTTTTGGATTTTGAGTTACTTGCAGTATTTTGAATGTATCTTCATCAAATCAAAAGCGTTTTGACAAACTTTTTTTGTCAAAATGCTTAGAATTAAAAGCTCTACAAACACTGAAAGTTTCATCGAAATCGGAGAACATTTCCATACAACGTAGTGGAGACTTTATAGAACTATCTAGCAACAAAACTATAAATGTTCGATCTTCTCAAAAACAGGCGAAGGACACGAACTTTTTTTTAATGATAGATATAACTCCCTAAGCTTCACAAGATGTACTAAGTCCCAATTCAAAAGTGAATAGGCACAAGGGAATGCCCTCTTGTAAGTCGAAGCAAAATTAACACCGTATAAAAAGAGAATCGCTGACGTTTTCTGAACGGAATGACAATTGAAGTCTCAAGTAATAGATTCCATATTGGACTACGAGTTTGACGAAGAGCAATAAAGTCAGCAATAATCAAAGTTTTTACAATGAAAGACTGCAAACAAAATGGAAATGCGACTGAGAGTTTGGTTCAGTTTCAATGGCAACTTTCGTCGGGACGCTTAATATTCGATTGTGCAAAGCTTCAGTTGTCTAAGATATTATTTACAGATCAGTGACATAACAAATCCATACTCATCTAGTTTCGCTTCTGTTTGTTGTTCGTGAAGAATAATGATACATCACACATTTTGTTGAAAAGCTAGAAGAAGAAAAGCACACCTATCCAGAGAGATCAAGACACTTTTTCGAAATAGTCACGCTGAAAAACGAAATAGTTTTCTTCTTCGGTGAGTCAAATACTAGGATGACAAAACTCTTTCAAAGATTAACATGACATGACTGACGAGGGCATATATCAAACTGTTGAATGTCGTTCGATCCCATATTTTGGTAGCAAGTAAAGCTTAGTGAACCTAACAAGACCCAGAAAGAATTCATGTTCATGATGTATCTAAAAGGGTATGAGTGTCGGTAAAAAAGCACACCCACATCCCATAGTTTGAAAATCTCAAATATTTATATTCTTCATATTTTATCGCCTATGCTTCAGATGACTCTTCTACTCATTCATTATCATGAACATGCCAAATCACTTCGAATAACTAATTTTCTTCTTCTAACAAGTATCCTATCTTTCTTTACTAACCTGATCAGTACGAATGCACAAACTTTGTCACCTATACTTGATTTTCGTATATTTTTTACATACGTAATTTCTTTCTGTGTGCAAAAAACTTGAGAAATGAAGGCCATGACCATAGAATGCATTTAGATTGCCTGGTCTCGTTTTTTTCCTTGTTAATGCACATGTATGGAGTCAGCGTCTTTATTTCTTCCAAGGAAAAGCAATCAAGTGTGAAGAAGAAGAAAGAGAACGACTAATTTTAATGACGCAGGAGGCAAACAAAACATATTTTGGGAGCAAATAATACGCAATATATTTAACTGTTTATGACAACAAAGTATTTGGCACATACTTTGTACATTCAGGAATGATAAGAAAAATTTGAGAAAACAATGATACGTTTTTATCAAAAAAACAGATGTTATGCAGGGATGTTGACATGGTATATTTTTGAGAACGTTTCGAATCCGAGTTAGTAAGGTTCACCAAGTTCGGAATTTGAGTGCAATTCAAAATTTGCTTATTTTGTCATGATTCGATAGAGTGAAGAAAACTGTATTGACAAATGCACTTCTCTTGATTTTAAACTCTGTTTTGTACAGGAAAAAACATCAAAATAGTTGGTTACCATGATTGCTTACAAAATGGCTCAGTGTTCGAAAGGAGGCCATCAGATTCTAATTCTCCTTCTCCTAACATTTCAACGTTATTTTTTTCTTAAACAACGTGCAAAACTGTCTATAAAAACTAAATCTGCTAGTAATGTTGGCCTTGTGTAGCTTGAAAGGAGAGAGCTTTCTCTATCAATTAGTTTTACTTAAAATCTGAATCGACAAGAAAATAGCTTCAGAATATGGTTTCAAAAATCTCCACTAAGAACTCAAGTGGTTAGTCAGCTGCTGACCAACCGTATCTCGATATATTTTGATAGCCCCAAGTCTTTTGTCTTGCTGGGTAAGAATCGTAGCTCTCTAGCCCTTTCCTCTCTTGATTTATTGCAAGAATAGCCTTTACGATTATACTATTAGAAAAATGATAGTGCGATAAAACATGCACTTCGATTTTGTATATGCATTTTGGCCTTAGTTTTAGCTGGAGAGCTGAAAGTTTGGGGAACTAAGGATCATAATTAGACATATATACATATATGATAAATATTTCAACCTTCTACTTCGAGAAAAAGTACAACAAATATCGTAAGCAATTTATCATCAGTTGAGCGAAGACACCCTTTATCAATACCTTGATATTTTTAAATCCATGTCCTTATATCTAAGTTCTGGTATGCCTGTTTTTTATATCTATATCCTTACCCCTATCGCTTTATGTATATACTCTTATACCTATTTCCTTGCATCCATAGCCTTTTACCTATGTCCTCTTATCTATATCGTCATATATATATAGCCTTACCTTCATACTCTTGCACCCATAGCCTTATTCTTGTACGTTTATATCTATATCCTTACCCGTATACGCTTATATCTACACCCTTACATTTATAGTTCATAGATTTAGCTCGATACTCATATCAGTATGTTTATGTCGCTGTAATTTTACTTTTAGATGTATACTCTATTATATAAATCTTTTCTAAGCTCTTGTTTTTTTTCTAATAACAGTCTGAAATTTTTTTGACCAAACTCAACATCGCTACAAAATAACTATTTAAGTGTCATTTATCTTTATGAATATCATCTATCATTTAACTTAGAAGATTATAAATGTACGTCTGAGACTTATTCAAAAGAATATTTTAATTAATAAGCAGAAAAGTACAAATATTTTTGTAGAAAGTTTATGTGACAAAAATAATCTGTATGTCATTGCTATTGTTCGACTCAACGGCATTTCTGTACAATGCGCAAATCATCGCCCTCACTCTGTGCTGTGTGTTTTATGTAGAAGAACCATTTTCACAATGCATCAATTTGATTGTTGAAAGAACCAACGATAGAAAAAGGAGACCATAAAAATGAAAGGCCATGGTTGTTATCTTTATTACTCGTAAATTATATTTGAAGAGAACGAAAGAAACTGTGCTTGTCAAAGTGCATTATTTTGTGAATGAATTTTATATTTATTTGAGCTGTTACAAAAAACAAAGCAAATAACATTTTTCAGTGAAGGGGAGAGGGGTGTGGGTGTAGAGCATCTTACTATACCAAAGGCGAAAATTCGAGAGCTATCCCAGAACTAAAAAGGTGAGAATGGAGATAATAATTCGAAGTATACCTTTTCTTCTATTGTAGTTAGCCAAGTTAACTCAATAAAACCCTAGCAGAATCTCTAGAGAGTTGAGTAAGAAAGTGTGAATGTACCTTTTCTCTTTACTCACATCCTAACATCTTCACCTCAACATATTCTTCAGTTTATTCTAAGTCGAATCGAAAATGAATGAATCTGATATTGCTTCCTTACACAACAGTAAATCATTGATTAATGATAAAATTTCGCTCTTTCCTCGCAACATGTTCATTCGATAGTGTCAAGATTAAGTTTTCTTCTGCTCAAAAATCAAGTTCGATAGTAATGAAATGCAACCCTCACTCTAAATAAAATTTAAAAATATTCTTTTCATTCATTTCGTTTTATTGGTTTACAATCTAAATTTTGTCCACAATACAAGAATGATGTTCGATATGAGAAGTACACTTTAGCTATATGCTGCATTGCTAATTTAACGGTGAGAATCAAATGAATTCAAGCATCGACACGCTATATATTATCATTGATAGCATCCTTGTGCCTCGACGCAGAATGGGACACAAAACCGTCACAGTCGACTACTGTTTCGATAGAAACTCGTTATTATTTCTGAAATAAAATTCTATATTGTTAGAACTGAAAAAGCTGCCTCAATTCCGCTCGTTTTTATTAAATGACCATAATCTTTATCTTGACAAAGGGTGAAAGTATTATCATCTTTGATCACATGTACTTCTCTCATGTTTCTTTCTATCTCGTTTTGTCGACGCCAACACAAGACAATCGAAGTACAACAAGAAACGAAAAAAAACAATCATAGTAGAAATAAAAAGAATATCAACACCACACATCACATCTTTAAACTCAATCGCTACAGGTAGAAAGACAGACGATAGATGATGATGAACCTTCTAGTAGTTTGTCTTGCTTTTCTTGCTGGCAATTTCCGATTTGTAGCATGTCAACAAATGAACTATAGTTGTGCTGTAAAACAATCTCAAGTCAATACAGCGGAAAAATTATCTCAACTAAGGGCTCGAATGAGAAGTCTTAGTTTATATGCATACGTTATCTTCTTCGAAGATGAACATCAAAGTGAATATGTGCAACAGTATGACACACGACAAGCATGGATAACCGGATTCTTGGGCTCGACCGGCTCTGCTGTTGTTACACTTGATCAGGCTGCACTGTGGATCGATAATCGATATCGAACACAAGCTGAAAACGAACTCGATTGTGCCAACTGGCTTCTCATGCGACAAGATGAACCAGGTGTACCAACACTCGGTGACTGGATTGCCAGTCAGTTGAAAGCCACATCATCTTACAATAACGTGGGCGTTGCTGCTCAATTCACTTCGTCGGACTATTGGTCGTCGATGGAACATGTCGCAGCTCTACAAAGTGTACCTTTAGTCAAAGTGGCTGAATTAATCGATCCAATTCGGTTAGCCGATCGATCAATGACTTCGAGCAATCCAGTTTTTGTTCATAATATAATGTTCGCTGGCATAAGTTGGGAAAAGAAAGTGGAAATCATCGCTGAGCTAATCAATACCGAATCAACGGATGGACTGTTAGTAACAGCACTCGACGAAATTGCTTGGCTATTCAACGTACGCGGTTCCGATATTCCATACAGTCCATTTTTCAAAGTACAGTTACATGTCTTCCTTGTTGAACCAATTAAGAATGTATTTTTCATAGGCTTACGCATTTGTGCATGCCAATCAAACGACTCGCCTCTGGATGAATGAATCTCAATTGACGTCCGATGCGAGAACACAATTAAGAAATGTCATCATTCAGCCTTATGAGGAATTTTTAACCGATCTGTATAAATTAGCTAATAATAGTGATATGAATAGGATATGGATAACTCCATCTGTATCACAAGCAATTTCGGATAGCATACCCACTAATAAGCGTCTGATTGCAGGTATTTGGCGTTCACCAGAACTGTAACAGTTGTTATACAGTCTGTTTGATATTTATTTAGGTTCACCAGTGGCACGTACAAAAGCCGTCAAAAATCCGACTGAACAAAAAGGCATGCGTGACTGTAGTGTTCGTGATAGTATAGCACGTGTACGTCATTTGGCGTGGCTAGAAAATGAGATAAAAAACAATCGTCAAGTCAACGAAACACAAGCAGCAGAACGATTGGAATATTATCAATCACTAGAAGCTCACTTCAAAGAAATCAGTTTTCCCACCATTTCGGCAGTCGGTGCTCATGCTGCCACTATTCATTTTGAGCCCGATGCTGAAACAGCAGCTGAGATTACTAGAGATAAAGTGTATCTACTAGATGCTGGTGCACAATATCTGGACGGTACAACAGATGTCACCCGAACGCATACATTTGGAACACCGACGGCGGAAGAGAAGAAAGCATACACACTAGTTCTACAAGGTAAGCACTAGAAAATAGTGTTTTAATTTGTAAGTATTTTCTTTTTCAAAGGATCCATTGATCTAGCCGATGCCGTTTTTCCTGTTGGAACCTATGGTCGACAGCTGGATATTCTAGCTCGACAATCTCTTTATAAAAACTTTATGGATTATGCTCATAGTACCGGACATGGTATAGGTCATTTTCTTTCAATTCACGAAGGTCCCTCATTCATTGGAAAGGGCTACAGCTCTCTTGACATACCGTTAACGGATGGAATGGTGTTTTCAGATGAACCTGGCTTCTATTTGCCGAATTCATTTGGCATTCGTCTCGAAACTGAAATTATTGTCAAGAATTACACGTTGCCAAACAATTATATGAATTCAACAATTCAATTTCTTCACTTTGAACCACTCACATTTGTACCATTCGATCGCAATCTAATCATATGTGAGATGTTAACTACAGCTCAGTTGAATTGGCTGAATTGGTATCATAGAGAAGTCAGGAGCACACTTGAGGCTACACATCGATTGAACTCGAACGAATTGAACTATCTGACGGAGACAACGCAGCCAATCGGTTGCTAAAACATCTCTAGATCTAAAAATAATGTGTTTTTGTTTCTGAATAAAAGCATTATGGACACTACATTCTTCCATGGGTGTGCCTTGAGGATGTTTGATTTGGAACTGATCATCAACAGAATAGTTCCTCCGATCTATGTTGTACCATTTGGTGCAATCTCAAGTCGAATCATTGTTATCGAATTCAAAAGGCATAGAACGAAGAGAATCATATAAAGTCTACTAATCTTTCGAAAGATCTGTCACAATCGAAAGCAATAAGATTTGCTATTCTTACACCATATCGTACTGAATATCAACCAATGTGAATGATCCTTTGTCGAACATTATTATGTGTTTTTCTTTGAAATTGAACTATATTTCTATTTTTCTTCCGAAGTTTCGCAACATCTCGGCGAAACAGAGCACATTAAATATTAGTTAGCTTTTCTAATCATAGTGACATTGCGGAATGTAAAAATGTCGACTAGAACATACTGATGGACTTTTAACAAGCTGTATTGCCCTGATATCGGAATTAAGAAGAAAAGTGGAGCGCTTCATATGTCAAGTTACATTCATGCTTCAGTTGAAAGGACGCAAGTTCTTCGGTATCAAGACAGAAAGAGAAGGCAAGAGCATACACACTTGTTTATTTTTCATTTGAAAAGAACCAAATGATCATTTTCTTCCATTGAGTGCCATTGATAAGCAAAAAAAACACTACTGCCGACACGAGGTGCTTCATGTCTCATTCGTAAGTTCGTTGCGTTGCAATGCATATCGAAACGCCATCGATATTTCGTCTTAGTCTAGTGTAAAACTTCAGTTTCACTCAAATGTTTTCTGATCATCATCTCCAACTGAAGACTTAGTTTTTGAAAAGAAGCTTGGATCATTCAATGTTGTGCTTCAATAGGTAAAGATTTCAAAGTTCCTTCTATGATAGAAAATTCGATTGACATCAATAAACAAAATTTGGCCATTTATAACGCGAGAAGACAAGGAGATGTTGATGGCAGAGTGTCAATTGAATGCTTAGAAAAACAGTAGTAAGCGAGTTTGATCATGATGATAAATTGAATGGTAATAAAAGATTTTCAATGTTTTCCTTTTAAACCACCACACTGCCCTTTAAAAACTTTTTGCTTCTATTTAGAACTTCTAACGAACTAAAACATTTTTCTTTTGCGATAATAGATTTTACTGTTATTTTTACAATCTCGAAAAAGTGTTTCTGAAGGGTCATATCGAGTTTCAGATACCAATAGAACAAAATTTAATTTTTGAAAAGCTTTGTGAAAATAGTCGTCCGATGAGTGATTTCATATTTACATGAAGCACACATATAGCTTTTCAAGATAAAAACTAAAGAAATACTTTGCTCCCGCTAGTTGTACCTTCTCTCTTGACGGTGTAGATGTGAATGTAGAATGAATCGACACCCACACCTCACCCGAAATACATTTCTACCCAAAGTCGAATTACTTATTAGAAAGAATTCAAATTAACACAGAAGAACACAGTTTCAGAATATTTTTGACTTATAAGAATTTTTTTTTCAAGCCATCTATAATAAAAACTAATCTCATAGCTGGGGCCGATGCGAACTTTGCAGCTAATACAAATGCCTTAGACGAATTAACATTATCGGAATGCATTGAAAATGACTTAATAAGTCAGTTTTAACAAACTTGAAAAATACTTATTCGTTTTGATAGACTACAACATAATACAACACTTTAAAAGAACATGGCGATAGTTTCTCAGTAGTTTTCACATGGGTTGAAAACTATCGAAATCTCGACAACTTTTCATAATAGCTGTGACTAGCTTTGATCGAACACAAAACAAGAGTCTCTTAAATGCTTCAAATTGACTGTAAAAATGTAAATTTTAGACGGATTTCAGTCATTTTCGAAAACGTTTATTCTTTGACCGATCAAATCTAACCATTGCTTTGGGTAGAAGAAATAAATTCGAATAACGCTAATACAAAGAAACGACAGGGTCTAATATTGTTTATACAGAAAAAGATCATCCTTAACATTATGTTCAAGAAATTGGTATATGTCTATCAGAGATTTCAATGACAGCGATGATAGCAGCTTCTCTTCTAGAGAGATTGTAAAATTGCATGAATTTGCATTCGATTTTTGTGTTTAAAGGTTCAACAGTTAGAATCGTGGTAAATCTGATGAAGTCAATCTAACTGTGCAAATATAGCACAGAGATGAGAGGAATTTTGGAAGAATCTCTCGAAAACCATCGTAGCAGTGATGGATATTTCTGATGCCTACCCATAAACGTCAGAAACGATATTGAGTAATGATTATTAATGTCATTCTAGATTTAAAACGGAAAAATTTGTTCAGTTTATATTGCAGTTCAGAATCATGTTTCTAGGATAAACTGACAGCATTTATTTTCATTCTCTGAATTAAAATATCTAATAAACTCATGTTATGTTGTCAGTTAAATTCCTCCGTCATTTATTTTTTATTTAGTTGCATTTCGAACATTTGTTTCTTTTTTAATCACCAGAATATTCCCATTTCATTACATTTCAAATGATTTTAATCATTCATACGTAAGCTTTAAAAATCGTTTACGAATTGATAGATTTTTGAATTTTTTTCCATCATCCTTTAAGTAAATGTTAAATCGCATATTACATAATTTGTTATGTATGCAATTTATTTTATTCGTATAAAAGTATAAATTTGATTAAATTTTTTCGAAAAATATATGGCAGTAAGTACTTCTACTTACTTTCATTGATCTAACGAACATATATTTTCTCATAAAATAAAAATTAAAAGAAATGCAAAACTTCTATTGTTGATCGTTCTCGAAATCACTGTTGAATACTAAGTTTATCAAATGAATAAAAGTTCATACAAAAATCAGTACGAAAAAGTGTTTCAAGCCATATAAAAGCAATCATATAACACTATTTTATGAAGAACAACATGATTGATTCCAGTAATAAAAAATAATATATTATTGCTATTCGTATTTATACATGAGTGTCCAACATTTGTGGATGCCATGAGTTAGCATGATTAGTCTAAAAATCAAATTTTAAAAATAAATTCTTTCATTTTAATTTTATAATGAAAATTCATACAGAATGAAATGCATCTATTGTCAGCTGTCGTCGAAATTTTGAATGTGTATTTTGAATATCTTGCTGTAAGCAAGCAATTTCAAATGATAATTGTTGTTCACGTGATGTTGTCATATCGTTTTGATCATATCGACAATAACATTTTGACCATAAAACTATATTAAATATACGCCAATCAACATAAAGATCCGAATGAAATCTTTGTGGTGATTCAATAAGATCATATCCAAATTGTTCACCATTGGCTGGTAATAATTTCTCTGTTGATGATGAAACATCAAGCATAAAATTAATTGTTTTTGGTGATTCTAAACGATACATAGATCGATTTGATGGTCGTTGAGGACATGAATTCCCTTTTGGTAATAGATTTGGTTTTGTATTATTTGTTTGTTGATGAGAAAGAGATAATTTTTGTGAAGAAAATATATATGTATGATTTTTTAATAAACGACATGTATGCGGATAGAGATAAAGAGAAAAATCAAATGATGATAAAAATAACATATTTCTTGGACAATTTTGTATTGCATCAAGACGTTCAAGGACTGAATTGAAAATAAATGTATTATGATAACAATAACAAATACTATGATAAAGTTCAATTAATAAATATTCAGTAAATTCAAATGAAAATGGATTTTGATTAATTAATTGATGAATACAATCAAGAAAGAGAAGAAAAACTGGTGACTAAAAGAAAAAATAAATAATTCAATAGGAATTTATTAATAAAAAATAAAAAAAAAAACAAACTTCTTGAGCATTATTTCCATATCCATCACAAATAACTTGTCCAAAACGTTCACGAAATGGATGACCACGAATAATCCATTCACGAACAATTAATTCACAAAAACCTTTGATTGTACGACATTTAGGTCGAAGAAATATTTGAATCAATGATGACATTAAACAACTATTATCGATATCACTTCCTATTTCAAAAAGAAATCAATTTAGAATAGTTTATTGGGAATTTCGCGATCAATGTTGAATTTAAGCATAGTTTTCTCATGACCTATTTACCAATTTTGATAGAATTATAATTTAAAAAAAAACAGAGCCTTTTAAAGACAGCGTAGAATATGAAGAATAGTTATGCACTAGTTATAGTCCGACTGGATATCACGACAGCTAGATATCCCCTAAAGATACAGTCAGTCGGTCAGTCAGCAACCGGTTGGTCAGAAATTCAGACTGATAACCGGTGTTGTTTCCATCTGTGATTTTTGCCCATGGGAATATTAATTCGACTAGGACTGGTGCATATCTAACGAAGAAAAATTATTTTTTTAATATTCTATGAGGTCCTCGTGAAAATAAAAAAAATTTCAAAACGAAAATTTTACAATCAAGTAAAAATACAATATATGTTGATTTCTTTTATATGAAAAAAGTTTGATACGAAGATAAGTTAGAAACGTCAAAGCATAGTTCTATAATATTTTTTTTATCATTAGATATGCAATAACTTTATATTAAGTAACTGAACTGGTTTCGATCGTCTACAATCAGCGCCAAAATATAAAGAACGTGGATCTTTTTGTAATAAATTTTGATAAAAACCGACGTAAAAAACTAGAGTTCTCACCATCCAAGAGAGAACACTCGATCTCATCAAAGTAATTCAAAATCGGATCAGTCAACGATGGACAAGTTAGATAAGTTCTTAACAAAGACTATGAAAACCAGATTTTGAAGTCAATTCCCACGTCATTTTGACGGGTCATACGGGTAGTCAATGGGGGAAATCCAATTACAGCTATTTGATCTTAGAAAAGACCAAAAGATATGTACACAGGGATTATTTATTTGGCTAAATCGAATAGTAGTGTTTATTTACAGTTTCAAAGCAATTGAAGATAATTATTTCAAAATTTTCAATCATATTACAAATCAAAAACAAGTGAGAACTGATTTCAGAGTCTCGTTTTTGAAATCCTCGTCAAGAACTCACTTGATTGGAAATTGTTGAACAATTAGATTTTGTCTTACTTTAATAACTCTATGTGTTGTCTCTGAAATAGTGAAAAATTCAAGCCTTTAAGTCGTTTTTATAAAAATTTATTATCAAAACCTTCATGTGTCTCATAATTTGCTGCCAATAGTAGTTCATTACACATCTGCATAGAAGTGTGTTGCAGTGGAATCGCGAGAAAACCTGTTGAGTAGCTTTTTTTGACATAATTTTCCTGATTTATTAAAATGCAAGCTGTCATACACTTATTTGTCATTATAGTCCTATTTCTTTGCTATGCTTAAAATTGATAAAAATCACAATAACTTTTTCATCCTCATGAAGATAAATCACATTACCTAAACTGAGATCTATTTTCAGCTTGATTCAAGAAAATCTTACTCCTATCACATGAACGATAAGAAAACTTAAATTGAAATGTCTACTTTTGCAAAGACCTGATTAAACTTTTTCATACCCACTAATGCGATATTTGTATAATTAAGTAATTTAGCTAATGATGCAGCACCATGTAACGCTTTTGAAACGTATTGAAGCCATTTACATCCACATAATTTACTCAACCATTTATCATCATCATCATCTTCTACAAAGAAAATTTATTCATAACAATCATAATAAATAAAATTTCTCTTCTTTTTACCAGAAGTTATTGCACATATTTCAATTAATCTTTCATAACTGGCTTGTAAACGTTTTAAATTACATGGAAATTTTGCTACATCATAGCGTTGAAATGATTGTTCATATGCATGATCAGAAGAATACATTAAATTTGAATCAGTTGCATTACGACGTAAACTAAAATATAAATTCATTAAAATCAAACTGTACAACATTGATTTATTCAATGCATGATGCATGATGAATGGTCGCTTTCTTATTTGTCATCTTTTTATCACCTAACACATTTTGCAAAGAAAAGAATTGTTTTATAAAAAAAAAAAACAAAAAGAGGACGAAATTCTCTTCGACTAGTTTTCAATACTGCGAAGACGATTATTTTTGAATACGTAGTGAACTTCTTTTGTTATTTCAGCAATTAAAAAAATCATGATTGTTAACATTATTTGATTGCGCATAATGGGCAATGGCGTTCGAAACATATTACCCTGTCAGTGTTTATAAGTTGTATAAGACTAGGTGTTGTTTTATTGATCGAGGAAATTGTCGACTATCAATATAACCTTATGGGATCGAATATATTTAGACTAGATCAAATTGTATTTTGATAAACTCAATAAAATTTTCTAATTCGAATAGGAAAGCCACTCTAAAGATAGCATATAAAGATTGGATTGAAAGTTTTCAGACGAAATATTTTACCAAATTTAAATGTATTGTAATAGAGGTAGAAGTAGTATATTAGTGTTACAATTTAGTGCTCTTGCAAAATGTATGTTTAGAAATTTTCTGTAATTTTTAACTAATGAGCTAGAAGTGAATCTTGAAACAACTCAAAGAAATCTTTTTGCAAAGAACAAGCCTTAAATGAAACTTGTTTCTGGTGTAGCAAAAAGCTCGGTCGAATATACTTGAAGATATAGAAAATAATTCTCTACAGAGCTGTATATTTGAATAAAGTTGTTTTGCAAACTGTTGAAATGCAGTGAAAGCTTTTATGAAGCCTATCACAAGAGATATTGGTATTTATCCGGTTTCTGCTTTTACAGTACAAAATCATCCTCCGTCGCAAGTCTGCTATATTTTTGAGGGTTAACTAAAACATTCCATTCTTTCGTCATTTTGTAGAGTAATAATTATCCTCAACTATTACATATTTACAGTCTTCAGAAAAATCAAATACTAATCCTTTCAGAAAACTTTTTAGAGTTCTCTCGAAACTCACAACTCGATAGAGAAAAGTCCTAGAAAAATTCTAAGCACGTATTCTGAAGTAACACACACTTCAGTCTCTAATACAATACTGCTAATTCTCATCCAATGAAACATATTCAATAAAATTTTCATGTGATAAGGCTTCACCGAATGTGAAAATAATTGAGAAACGTGAGACTATTTTGAGAAATAGCTAATCAAGCAATAATGATTTTTTGGATACTTAGCTGTTTCATTCATGTTTTCTCAACTATCTGTCTCCTATCCACTAACAATATAAATACATTCTAATGAAAAGTATTTTTCATCAGTGAATACAATTTTCTTCAATCAATAAGATGAAAGAACAGAGTGATAGTTTGTCAAAAAATATCATGTTCGCAACGTCGAAAATAAGTCGAATAGAATTTTGTCCTTGTTTTTCCTTTATAAAGCAAAGCTTTACTTTTTAAGTTGTAGAGCTCTTCGTCGGTGTATTTTGTTTTTTAATAAAAGGTATTAAGTGACGAAAATATGATATGTCAAAAGCAGCCATTTATTATGATCCATCACGTTATAATTCATAACCAAGACAAAAGCAACGAATATATACATGCAATATTTAGAATATAGCAATGGTTACCGAGCACCTATATGCATCTCACCCAAAATTGGGCGATTTTGGTGGTATCCCGATTAAGCTATTAGTTGATGTTTTAAGTTCATTGGTGATACATTGCATTGGTAGACTATCATTAGGATTTGAACGTAAATTTTTCGGTAATCTTTTTGATAGATTCAAAAAACGAGATGATGATGATATTTTTTGTAAACTTTTTGGAACTTCAACACTGTCGAAAATTAAATAAAAAAATTTCGTTTTCCTTCTTCATAATAAATCCTTCACATTAAAAATAAATGTAACTATTCTCAATATCAACTTACGAATCTGCAGCGGCAGTAATATCTCCCATGCCTGGTTTAGTAACAAGCATATATTGTGTTGGTCCTCTATTTTGTTGATGACGATGATCAATTTCAACTTCAGATGTATGAGTCCAATGCCATATCTGTTTTGTTTTAAATAAAATAGATAAAAAAAAAACACATAAAAAGTAAATCTTACAAAATCTTTACAATCATCGTTTTCATTGACATTTGCTAAACAAACATATGGACCTTCTCTAATATACAAAAAACTAAGAGAATGAGCAAACAAAAACATTTTTCAATGTCATACTTGTTTACAACATATTCTTCATCAAATTTTGTTGAATCAACCATCCATTGTGTTTCATTAGCATTCTTCAATTCACCACACCAATCTTGATAAGTCAAATAGCTTCTAATACGTGCATCATTACTTATACAAAAATCTAAATACGATAAAATGGGGAAAAGAAGTTTTATATATATAATCTGTTTACCACCAGTATCATCATCCATTGATCGTCCACTAGATGAAATTATTATCGATGGTACTTGATGACCATGTTGATATCTAGGAGATCTATTATTTATTGAAGTTTGTTGCATAGCAAGATATGGATACAATTGTTCTTTATTTTGAAAACGACAATGAACTTTTAATGCATCAATATACTATAACAAAAAAAACAGACTAGACTATGTTTTTCAAAACCTAAACTAAAATTTACGGTTTCCATTTTCGATACAGATACTTCTGGTTTATTATTGGTTGAATTCGATTTTGCAACTAAACATTTTGAAAATGTTATGTTTCGAAAATCCTTTTTAAATTGAAATATAAATAATACAATTAAGTAGAAAGAAAGAATTTTATATACTCGAGTAGTAATTGTAAATGCTCTTGTTTCTGATTGAATTTTATTTTCAGATAAAAATGATTTCAATCCTGATCGAGAATTCACCGCTTTGAAAGAAAACAAATTATTAGCGAACTGATCTTAAAAAATAAATATATATTCGTTATTATATACTTACGAGCAACATCTATTTTATAAATGGACGTTAATGGAATGTCATATTCACCAATATATTTATTTTCGGAGAAAATCTAAAAATAAACATCCAACGTTAAATTAATCATGTTACTGGAAATCGAATGGAGCAATGGCAAGTATTTCTATTGAAATCGATGAAGGATGAAAGATTTTATAATTTAAGGGACTAGTATGTACAGCCCATCGAATTGGTTGGGCTCCGAAAATTTTGGACTCGACAATCTCTACTCGTATATCAAACATTGGTTGTTCTACATGTTCATACGGTATTCATTAACTTGAGCGATGTTACTGATTTGCGAACCTTTTGAATAAGTTGAAAACAAGGCAAAATTTATTTGACAACGTTTCCTCTTTTCTTAATTAGAGTTTTGAATTAGTTGAGATAACTCAATAGGTACTTCTGTTCATATTGAATAAGGTTACTTTTCTAGCCTTATACAGAATAATCAATAGAACATGCATAGTTTCTCTTTTGATTCATTTGGCTTAAAACATAGTTAGATTTCAAATTCCATATATGATGGAAATATCCTAGAATAATTCAACAATTGTGTACTGTAGAAAGCGCAAACTGGATAGATACGTAGTATTCTAAAAAAAATGATCTCCTTTTATTTCATTCATTAGTTAATTATCGTCTAATATCAATATAAAACTTTCTATTGAAATCAAACAAAACTAATCAACGTCTTTGACCTCTTCTCTTTGATGCTATTGATCAACATTTGTATCAGTCACATCTGCAACAAAGACTGACATTGCATTCGATCAATAAATATTTCACATTTATTTATTTCCATTGATGTATGAAATTTCTACTTAGGGACTGACGAGGGAATGTTTTCAACTAAACAATCGCTTTTTCTCCGACAGCTAACAAATCTCAAGTTATCCATCATTCTGATCTCGAATATGAACATCAGAAATCCCCTTAAACTTTCATATACTTGTTTTCTACAAAACCCGTTTTTCAGACTAACAAACTTTTTTAACAAATCTTGTTTCTGCTGTCAAAGCCTTCATATTAACATTTCAATGTGAAACTATTTAAAAATCATATTATTAAGCTTACAACTTATTTTTGGAAAATAGAAAAGATGATTGACTTATAGACAATCGATATGCTCTTTGATCTGAATAGATCAAAAACAATTTTTGCAATATGTATGTTAGGTTGAATAACCAACAAATGATAATCTTGAGAATTTCTCATGATCACATTCAGAATCAACATAATCGATAACTTGAAATTTCTTAGCTTTCAGTCAGAAAATGATTGAAAATAAAGGACAAACCAATGCATATAGAATTAATAAAATTATACTTACACGATTATTCGTTGTAATTTCATTATCAGGTGCAAATACAAGTCGAAATACGGTCATATATAGAGTTCCATTTAAACGTTCACAACTATTTTCTATATATTCAACATTTCGTACATGCGTATTCAATGGAATTTCTTCTAAATAAATGAAAATTTCAATTTTTATTTTTTTTCTAATTGTTATAAATAATTAAAATACAAACGCGGTAATAATTTTCGAACAATTTTTGTTACCTAAAATGAAAAAAAAATATGATAGACAACATTCTTAAATTCATTTATTATTATTCATTTACTTCTGGCAAAACATTTGGTAATGAATCTTTTCCTGATGATAAATCAGTATTAGACTCATTAGAATAAAATCGAGATTGTTGCTGTCGACCAGCACTAACCGATCGAGTCCTTATATTTCGGCGAAATGACATACTATTTTTCAAAGTTTAATTTATATCTATTTCGGACTTACGAACAAGGTTTCTTATAAGAAATCTAAAACCGAATACAAAAAATATACTGGTCGTTTTCTGTTGATAAATTATCTGTTCATATGATGTTCTAAATATTAAAAAAAAAACTTCCACAGAAAAGAACTGATCAAATTAAAAAAAAGACATGATATCATTCTTTGCATTTCGTCTATGTAAAATATAATCCTTCGCAATAAATCTGATTAAGCTTAAGCAATACTTGTCTCAATTAATTTTCACTATCATATGCATCTAATAAAGAAAAGGAAAAGGATAAAATGAGAGTGATTATTATTGCTCTTCGTCATGCGTATCATCACATTCGTCATAAGACACCATAGAGTTGATTCAGTTGAAATTTTTAATTTAATACGTTCGTAAAGAGGACACTTCTTTAAAATACATATGGTCCTCACTCGCACAAAGAGTGCTTTGTATGCAATACAGCGAGCATAAGTGGGAACATGATGCATATAGTATAGAAATAACGCTTGAAGTTCTTAATTTTGAAAACATCTCATAGGAGTTCAATCCATGACCATGATATCGATGAATCATTATTTCACCATAGCTTATTGGTTACTTTATTAACCAATAAATTTCAACATTGATTCCTCTGTAGTGAACTATTAATTATTAGGAATATTTATATGATGTAAAATTAAAATAAATAAAAATTTCCATTTTTTTTTATTCATATATAAACCATTATTTTTCTCATGGTAGCATTTCATTTTTTTTAACAACATATCGTGTATTTACTCATTACTGAGTTGTCCTAATTATACTTTCGTTCAGTGGTATACATATCGTGAAAATTAAATCTCTCGTTTTAGAAGTACAAAAATATGTCTATATCACCACCACCATTTAGTCCACCACGATCTGCAACAAATGAAGAAGATAATAACGATAATGTCCATGATGATGATGATGATGATGATGAATATATTGATTCAGCTCGTACATTAATATCATCATTTGATTTATATAAAAATGCTATTGATCGTTTACGTTCATCAGTTTCATGTCAATCAATTGAACAACAACAAAATTCACTTGAACATTTTAAACCATTATCAACACGAACGAATGCTTGGTTATATATGCGTATACATGATGATTTATTTAGTATATTATTAGATTATTTATTAATTGAAAATTTATCTATTCAATCAACAGTTCTTAGTATATTTGCTAATATTGCTTGTGAACAAGCATCACATGAACAGGTATATCAGAATAAAAAATTTTTCTATTGGTCAGAAGTTTTCGATTGATTTGTGTCATACTTACGAAATTAATGAGTCGTTTATTGAAATTACACTCTAAGTGATTTAACTATAGTTCACTCAATGGTAGAGATAGTTTCTTCAGATATATATATTAACATGAGTTAAGATTAGTCTAGTGTTGTATTTATCTAACTGAATATTTTCACTGTTGATATTATTCATGCAACTACTAGATCAATTAGAAAAAAAGTTCATATTTGTTTGATGTTTAAAGTCTATTGAATACTGAATCAAAGATCAATCTAAAATAAATAACTAATACGTTTGATTATATGTGAGAAAAGGATAGATCTCTTCTTTGAACATTGAAGAATAAAATATTAATATCATCCTATTACAAAAAGCAATATTTCTTCTTATTTCATCTTATTACAAAACTAAGAAGTACTTGTCTGATATGAATGATAATAAAACTAAAATTTTGAAAAATTTTATTGTTATCAACATATATTGTGTTATATCATAGATCTTCGAAACTAATCTAATTGACATTGTTTGTCGAAAAGTAGTCGATACAAGTCAAATAGATATAACAAATCGATGCTTTCGATTGTTAGGCAATATATGTACTGTTGAAGATGCTGCACGAAAAATGATCGAAGCTGGTATGATATTGAAATATTTTCATTTATTATTTTTCGTCAAATATCAAATTTCTAGATTTAACACGATCTATGGGAAATGTATTACGTGTTTGTACAGATGCTGCATGTTTACATTCAACAATTCGATGTTCAAGGTAGATATTATTTAACTTGAAAAAACACACACACACAAGTATTATTGGTTTTTTGTTGTTCTAGAAAATTAAGTACATATGCATTTTGTCGTGATCGAATGCTTGATTCAATGTGTTTGTTATCCATATGTAAACAATTATTTGCTGAAAAAGTTGCTTTACGTAAAGAAGCAATGAAAGCTGTTCTAGAATGGGATATTGATAGTTCAGATAGAAGTCGTTCACAAGTAATAATAACAAAAACTAATTTTTGTTTTCATCTTGTATAAAATTTAAAAAAAAAACATTTCTTTTTTATTCGTCACGTTTATTTAGTTACGTGAAGGTGAAATATTTCGTTTTTTAATAACAACAATGGAAGGCAAATCTGATAAAGAATATCGTCATATAGCATTTCGTCTACTTAATAATTTATTACGTTATAGTGACATGCGTACTGAATTTGGTTTACGTAATGGTTTAGATTTTTTATTAAATATGATTCATAATCATCAATATCAATCAACATATGAACATTTAAAATGTATTGGTCTATTTTGTGTTTGTTGTCAAGAAACACAAAATCGTCGTTTAATTAAAGATGATATGAATAAATTAGAAATATTTTTTAATTATTTAGAAAAATATCAATATCGTTCAAATTTTTTGGATCTTTTATTAACAGCTATTGGTCAATTTATATATGATGAACAATCATTAATTATATTTGTTAAACAGATGCAATTTATTGAACGAATGTGTGATTTATTAGAATCAGTTGTTATGATTAAATATGAAAATAATGAAAAACGATCATTAGGAGATGATGAACAAGATTCAATACGAAGAAAAAGACAAAAAACAAAACATACGGTACGAAAAAACAGCATATTTTTTAAGAATATTCCTCTAAAATTGCCTGAGCGAACTGAAAATTTTTCACCTGATAGCTAAGCATGTATAGTGGCACCAAAAATGTTTAGACTAGTTGTACTTTTCAATTTTCTTCTCGATGGTAATAGCTAGAAAGAGGCCGAAAATACATTTGAGTAACTTACAGAGCTCTTTATTAGGTTTGTCGGATTTACAAATTTCAATAAAATTGCTTGGATAAGAATGTTCAGTAAAACAAGACCCCTAGAAATAGTCTTATGGTATCGATGAGAAGCTTTTGGGAAAACATTATTTTGATAGAGCGAAATAAACTGTCTTGGCTTTCTTCATTGAACTGTATTCAATTTACAGAAAACTCAGGAAACATTTTTCTGTTGTTTTTATGAAAAATTTGCTGTGCTTGACACTTTGAGCCCTTGTATAGGTTGAATGCAGTTCGATGAAGAGAGTCGAAACATCTCATTTCGCTCTCTCAAAACAAAACTATTTCCAAAAAGCTTTAAATGGATGTCAGAAAACTGGTTTTGAAGGTCTTGGATGTCAGACATTCTCATTCAAGCAGTTTTATTGGAATTTTTAAGTTTGCCAAGCTTATACAATCGAGAAGAAAACTCAAAAATACAGTTGATCTATATTTATGCCCGTCATTATATCTTGTGAGAGAAATTCTCGAACTGATAAATCATTTTTGAGTCAAAACTATATGATCCAAATAAGGTATGAATATATGTTGAAAAGAGCTCGTGTCTTTCGCTTATTGCTGCAGAAATACTGTGTTTCTACGACATTTTCAACAAATGCCATAGAAGCAGACGTTTGGATTTGTTTCTATTCTGAAATAAGAGCATCAAATCAGCGGTTTTACATGAGCTATGAAAACAACATGCTCTTACCATAGTTGTATCTTAGGATGGAAGTAGCGATAAGGTCTGTCTTTATACAAAGCTTCAATTCGAAATTCACAAATCAGTTTTTGTATTATCACCAGGCCCTGCACGAGCAGGGTGTCTAGAGGAGTTTACACCCTCCCCCGCCAATAATCGAAAATTTTCAATTTTTTCCGGCGAAAGGTGTGGAGTTTTTTCTATATTTAACATTATCTCTACGGAATTTTTTCAAACATACTCTCTTACACACTCTCTCAATCGTCCCTACATGTCCCCAATTTTTGGTCCTTCGCGTGGGGCCTGATTATCACACCATTCACTTAGAAAATCCTATAAATATGCAATAGCTCTGCAGCAATAAGCTAAGAGCACAAACTCTTTTTAGAGTGTTCATAGTTCATATCTCATTTTTTTTCTATGAGACAAATATGTTAAGGTTCGGATAGGAACGTTAAAAACAATCGATTACACATCCGAAAGTTTTTCCGAGTACCTGCAGTGAAAATTTCAGCCCGCGCGGCAAAAGTCAGAGAGAGATCACAAGTGAACTGGACGCAGTCTTCGGAAAATATTGTTTAAAATTCTTTTTTACTCGAACATGTATCTCCTTATTCTAAGTACTCTCTATCTGTGATAAAAAGTTCAGATGAATTCTTCGAGAGCAAGAAATGATTAAAAGCGAGATGGTGATATCCGAAACAGTTTAAACAAAGGATATATTTTCAAATAACTACTCTTCTTCATAACGAAGAACTGTGATTATGTAATCTATTCAATCTTGATTTTGTAGACTGACACTCAGCAGCAGCAGCAACAACAACAACAGCAACAACGAATACCTGTAACGATAGAATTTAATGAAAGTTTATTTACTGAATTTGTTGAAAATACTCATTTGGATGATGAACGTCATACATTATCATTATCATCATCATCAGGTCAAATTGCTTCAACAAATACAAATATAGAAATTCGTCGTCGTACTGAAGCATTAATATTTATATTATTATCGAAATTATCATATGAAACAACTGATAAAACTTTAAGACGATTTTTATATAATCGTCGTCTTGTTTCATTACTTCTTCGTTATATTTATTTATGTGATGAACCAAATCCACGTGCCATAAGAATTATTTATCGTTTAACAAAAACGCTTGATTGTACGGAATATTTAATTGATCTTGGTTTACCATATTTAATAGAATTAAATTTTTATTCAAATATTTATATACATGATTATAATTATACTATAAATAATGATGATCAATATTTATTAAATATTCTTCTTAATGATAATCGAGCTTTTTTTCAACGTTTATCATGGACCAATGAAGAAAATCGTTTAAAAACTATTGAATATACATTAATAAAAAATATTGAAAATCATATTAATACACCATATGCAATTAATGAAATAGTACGACGATTAAATGATACGAATCTCGATGACAAATTTTATATTATGTTAACCTCAGTTGCAACATTAAAGTAATAACAAAAAACCAATAGAATTTTTATGTATGCATCAAAAAAAATTTTTTTTGTTTTTTTTTCTGTTTAGAGAACATCATTTGATATCGATTCTGTTTGAACAAAGTTTAGGTTATAATTATTTAAGTGATCAATCAAATGATGAACGTGCTTGTTTTTGGGCTTTTCGTACACTTGTTCGTCGATGTGCTTCTGCAACAAATCGTACATATATCAATGAATAGTAAGTAAATATTTTTAGGAAAAAGATAAACTATTAGTGCAGTCTTCGAAAAATGAAAATGATAGGATATAATAATTAAATCTTACCATTATAAATATCGGTTACTGTCTTTTGTTAATGCAAAAATTTATTTCACAAAAGACTTCAAAATGTATTCTTGGTTTTAGAGAATAGGCGAGCGTTTTTTAAGTGTTTCTGAGTAAATATAAAACATCCCATGAATAATTTTATTACTCATGCAACATAAGAATCTTGGATGCAACTGGTAATCGACCGTTCTATCAGTAATAGACTGTTGCCTACAATAAAACAGGATTTCATAGTAAGAATCGAGTGATTACCGATATAGGATAGCCAGGAACTTTCCAAGAAAGATTCATGCCAACAGAAAGGATTTTTTGCTTTGCGAAAGAGTGCACAAGCTCTGCCTTCATCCAGAATTGCCAGATCATCCGAATTTTCTAAGTTTTTCAGACTGCTTTCAGACTTTCCGAATTTTTCTGAATCGCAGTATTTTTTTAAATTTCTTTTTGCATTACAATTTTCGATAGAACTTTTGATAGATTTCATATTGTGCCATCTTTACTATCCTGTAATCATTAGATAATTGATTTTATTCTGACAGACAAGCAGAGAAGGGAGAGAAGATGCAATATGATAAGCATTTTTTTTCAAATTTCATCTAAGATTTCTCAAAATAGCTTCAATCAATGTTTGATTTTCGAATAAGTCATATGAATGACTAGTATCTCTAGAAAGCATAATCTAAATAACAATAAGGATATTGTTTTACTTTTTAATGGTTATATTTTAGAAAGATTGTTGAATATTGGTGCAAGAGCAAATGAATGTGTTCAATCTGATCACTTATGTTCGTATTTTTTAAATATTAACCCAAAGACAGCACTGAGTTTGAAACTAATTGTTGCCTATGTATTTTCTATTCCATGTAGCAGTTCTTTTCTTTAATCAATATTCAGTCACATGACTCACTTATGATCTGATCATCGAAATTGAATGGATATCGAATTGATGAAATCTGAGTTATAAATCAGAAAGAATTCCGATATTCCTTGTGCAAATGTTCATGACTTTGTTTTACTCAAGAGGAACTATTGAAAACAATAGCTTAAAATGAAAGGTTTGTTCGAAAAAACGCCTTAGTAAATGAACTTTAGTTTCTTTTTCAATAAATGTTTTGAATTGTAGGTATACATACATGTATAGATAGTTTATTTTGAGTTTTTTTTCGTGTATTAACTGTCTCTTCTTGAAAATGATATTTTCTAATAGTACTATATTTAATATATTTGTTTTAATATTGATGAAATATAACTAGAGAGAGGATAACCAAACTCAGAAAGCTTTTTTTTGCCAAAAAAATCAACTTGAGCGTCAAAAAGCTTGAAAACCACTACTTTCCGAATTTTTTTCCGAAATTTCCCGAATTCAGGCAAATGAATTCCGATTTCTAAGATTTTGATCTGGCAACCCTGCCTTCATCTTCCTGGCTAAAGCCCTGATTACTGGTAGAACAATAAAGCCAGTTTACTGATCTATCCGGTCCGATCTGACTTTTTCAGATCGGTACCGGTCGTCCAACAATACATTAAAAATTTTATGATATAATTCTTTTCGTGTTTTTTTTTCGGATGTAATTAATTCAATATATATAAATTTGATTTGGTGCTTGTTCACTTTAAACATATTCCATACACTCATCCGCGTATTTAACGCTCACACATCAAAGAGTGCGGGTGAGAGCATATGTCGAAAGTGAACAAGTACCCTAACATTTATGCTTTCAAACATTGTCATTGTTCTAAAAATAAATGATCAAGACGACACAACAGTTTAGTGTGAAGTTTAAGCTTTCGTAAAAAGAAATCTCAGATGAAAAATAAGAATTTCAATAATGTTATATTGTTATGTAATAAATTTCGAGATGTATACATCCCCACGCTTTTCAAACAATCTCAACTAAAGATGATAAAAGTAAAGTTGAAAACTAAAATAAACAAGATTAAATACATATCTAGACAAAGTGAGAAAAGAAAATGCTATTATAAAAATTCATTACTTCAACATTGTGCAGTCTTCACCACAAAAAATATTTGACTATAAGTTTTTATATTGAACACATTTTATGCTGTTGCAGAGAATTGAACAAGAAATATTTTAGTAAAAAAATCTGGTCCCGCATGTCTCGATTAGAGCAAATAATAAAGTACAAAGATGCTCATTTATTCTAGGATACCCGTTCGATGTATACTCGCGAATATAATGAATATTTTCGTCGAATCCTTCGTGTAAATGACTAATTTTGTAGCTATTTCTAGTTCGAACTTTGATAGAAATTACTCCAAAAAAAACTGAGATATTGTCTGTTGAAGAGCAAATGCTAATTTTGAGATGATGTCTTTGATCAATTTATTTTAGAACTTTAGTAGAAAGCTCTTATGATATGTCAAGTCTGTTCTGAAAGTTTTAAAGCTACAGCACATGAGTTGAAATCGAGCTAGGCTAAAGTAGATATATGAAGCTGATTTTAAGACTAATAATATGGAAAAACAAAAAATTTTGTGAGTATATGCGTCGGCTGAATATATATATTTTTTTTTACAAAAAACGATTTGTGAATCATAAATCTGATGAAGAGCAGGTTGACGCTTGTCATTAGAACTTATTCTCGTACGCTTACACTCAAAATACTTAGGGTGTACCAAAAGTTCTGATCACGATATTTAAAAGATTTTTTCGATAAGGTTTCCTATTCAAAAATGAAAAACCAAATATACCATGTTGTAGAGTTTTTCGAGATGCATTGAGTATTATATAGTAAATTCTATTTTCATAAGACTCTGAAAGAATTGGAATCAATTTACTGATAGACGGCTACATATCAACATGCATCCATACTAGCACCTGTACTCAACAATGATAAATTAATGAATATTGCGATCCTTGCTATTAATCAAAAATATTTGTAAAATGCCTTTTCTCACATACGACTTTGTAGAAATTTGAAAAGACTATAATCTCATATGCGTAGCATCCCCGATAATCTTGTGGATGTGGATATGGGGTGGATGCATGTGTGAATGTGTAGTTGCCTATCAGTAAATTGATTCTAACTCTTTCAGAGTCTTATGAAAACAGAATTTACTATATACCATTAGATACAGCTCGAAAAACTCTACAACATAGTATACTTGGTTTCTCATTTTTGAATAGGACGCCTTATCAAAAAAAGTCTTTTAAACATCGAGATCAGAACTTTTGGTACACCCTAAGTATCAGTTCAATATTATAAAGAATAGTAGCACTTTCTGACGCGCGATTACTTCTGTCCGGCACTGTATCTCTACTAACATAACGAAAATATTATGATTATAAAATAATATGAAAAGTTTTGAGGAAATATGACCTTCTTTATTTGATTGTATTTTTTAGTCTCAATGAATTACAAAAACATTTTCAAACTCCGGCAATAACTCAAACAACAAATATTGAATTAAATATCAATAACAAACAATCGATTACTGTTAATACTCATCTATTATGTTTGCATTCTGATTTTTTTAATACATTATTCAATGGAGCTTTTTCTGAACGTAATCAAACAATAATTCCAATTCATTTACCTGAAACAATACCAATTGAATCATTCATACATTTAATTTATATATTAAGAAATAATGATGAACCAATACAATTAAATCGTTTAATAGATTTATTTCATTTATGTGATAAATATCTACTTGATTATTTATCATATCGCTTAGTTCATTACGTTCTTGAACAATTCATAAATGGAATAACAGCTGATATAGTTGATATTGAATCAAAACCAAAATTAATTTCATCTCTTATTCGAGCATTTTTTTCTCATTTATTAACAAGTAATACAAATATTTCAAGTGAAACATTTTCAAAATTACTTATAAATTATCCGGATGAACTTCGGACATTAATTATTTCATTTTTAAAACATAAATGTTGGTTTCACGATGAATACTCGCCTTTTTTATCGTGAATGTAGTTTTCTCTTTATCTCTGTATAATTGATTATATTATATTCTACATAACGAAATCACGGGAATGGTTGTTTCTTTTGTTTGTTTTTTTAATAAATGTAAAATAAACTTATTTGAACGAATAAACAAAATGAAACGTTGCTTTTTTTTTATAAAAATTATTAGACGGGGATAGACAAAGTACACTTGATATTCTTGAACAAAGTATGGAGAATAATGGAAATACATGTGATAAATTTATCCATGTATGTATGATCTTCAGAATGGCTTGCATCTAGTTGTTTTCCTTTTTTGATAGATCATAAAATCGTTTAACACATTCACCCCGATTCAAATTTCATAGAAACTAACATCTTTAAATACGTTTTATTAGAAAACAAAATATACCACAAGATGCAGCATGAAAAGCTCTACAATCTACATCATAAAACTTATTTCAATTGTGTACTTTTTGTTTTCAAAATAAACTAAAATTGTGTGTGACCAATGTTTGAGGTTGCGAAAATTGATTGCACAGAATTTTGCTTTTTTCGAAAACAAAAAATAAACTCTACGCTGTAGATTGTAGAGCGTTTCACACTGCATCTTGCGCTATATTTTGTTTTTTCTTACGAAATAATATTAGGTGATAAAAAAATGAAACAAGAAAAATGAAATTTCACATTCGTGCAAAAAGAAATGATCGTTTCGCAACTTCGAAAACTCGTTATACAGAGTTTTACTTTCTTTGAAAACAAAAATTGCACAATTAAAATAAGCTTTACTATGGAGATTGTAGAGCTTTTCACGCTGAATCTTATGGTATATGTTGCTTTTTTAATAAAACGTATTTAGAGATTAAAATATGAAATGCAAAGTGGGGTCCACCGGTGGACTCCATCGGGTCGAATGTGTTAAGATGACGTTTGTTGTTTTATTTTAGAACTGTTTCGTTTTTGTGTTATGTCAAATTTGAATTTAAGATAAAAAATAGAATTATTAAAAATAGAAACCATATTTCTTATCATCAGATGTAATGTTCATTAAGTGACGATGAAAGCAATTGGCATCTATATTTTTTAATTATTTTAGGCAAAACAATTGACTTGCTTATGATAGTAGTCAGTAAATTCTAAAATCCGGCAAAGTAGTCCCGAATCCGACCTCGGAACCGAACCAACGGGTCATAGTCTGAAAATGACTTATGATAAAATCATCGTCAAGATTGTCTGTAGTATGTTAGTAACATAATACACACGTCAGATAAGAATTATCTCGAATCTTCAAAATGACTACCAGACTCACGAGGGAAGTCGTCAAGCTGATAAATCGCTTTTGAGTTGAGACAATGTGATCCAAATGAGCTAGGAATACCCAGAAAAGAGCTCATGGCATTAGCTTATTACTGTGCTTTTACTGTCTTTTTTAAATGAATGCCATGGTAGAAGAAAAACTGATTTTTAAAACTTTACCTAGAGACAGAGCTTAGCGGCAATAGCATCAGATCTTGTTACTGTTCTTATCTTAAGATACACCTATGGTAATAGTATGTTTTTTACATCATTCATATAAAGCAGCAAATCTAATCTTCTTATTTTAGGATAGAAGTAAATCAAAAAATCTTTGAACTCTTTTCAGAGTATTGATAACTCATTTAGGTCTACATAATATACATAGTCTCGACTCAAAAGTGATTTATCAATTGGAGGAGTTCTCTCGTTAGATTGAACAATATCATGGATATATGGAGTACAGTGAATTTATTATTTTTTCTATTATTTAAATAAATCTCAATATTAAAATAAGCAGCAAGTGTGTATTTAGGTGCAACAAAATTCTTTTTTTTCTATTTAGATGTATCTCAAGATCAAAAGGAATGGTAATATCTATTGATTGCACATGATAAAGCCAAAATCATCGCTCTTCGTAATCATGACAAATATTTATGGGCACGATAATAATAAACGATCGTATATCCGCCGAGACAGTCGTAACTCTAAAGCTGAACATTATGACTAGATTCGATCATCGTAAATGTTGTATGAAAAATTGCACTTTTTTGTAAAAATCAGAAAAAAATTTGCTTTTTTAGGTGATTTAATCACTCTAAGAAATCGGGATAAAATCACCGAGTTTGATCACATGGGACATATTATAATCGTAAGCAAAATAGTATATTAGTATGTTTTGTTAGATCCATCAACAACAATTGATTGATTATAGATACTAATCACTGTTCATCTTACATAATAATCTTTTGATATTTCTTTTTTACATTCATTTCTAAACAGATCGAATCACACCTCATGGATACATATATATTGATGATTTCTAATTTAACAATTGTTTATTAATTCTTAAGAAAGTTCTATAGATCTATTTAGTTGTTTAATGAAAGACAAAAATTGCTTGAATATGTTTATTTAAATAAATACTATATTTCCAATACAAAAGACGAATGAAATTGTTACATATCCAATGGACTGTCTATGAATTAATTTTTCTTTCGTGAATTTTTAACTGGTGGAGCTGGTGTTTCTTCTTCTTCTTCTTCCTCTTTTTCTTCAGACTCGCCTTCGTCTTTATCTTCGTCGACGTCTTCTTCATCATTATCGTCATTGTCACTCTTATGTTTTTCATTTTTAACAGCTGTTGTATCCTTTTTTGATGTTTTCGCTACAGGTTTAGTTGTTTTACTGTTTGATGGTGGATGATTTTTTTGAGCTGATTTTGATGATGGAGCTGGTTCACCAGATTTTTCATATTCTTTTAATTCATTTTCATAACGAACTTTTTCTCGTTGATGTTCTTTTTCGTAATGATCCTAAAATATATCAATATGAGTTTAAAAAAACATATTTGTACATATATATATATATATATTGACTTTCGTTTTTAAATCAGCTTGTTTCCATGCAGCACCTAATGCTTTACTCATTTCAATAAAATTATCTAAACCTGATGCTTTTAATTTTGGTCGTTCATCAGCCGAAAATAACATATAAGCAGATAATGGTTTTCTTGGAGCATTTGAATCTTTTGTTGATTTTGATGGCATTTTTACTTGAATAATATTAGTTAAGAAAATGTAAATATCGTAAAAAAGATTAGTTGAATGTAAGTTATTTCTTACTATATAAGAAGACGAATGAATATATCGATAAGAATGTTTCTTTCTTTAATGGACGAGATAAATTCTATCATTTCGACGTGCATGGAAAACAAATAGAAATAGTACATGTTTTGTTTTGAAGATATACTATCTGTATGTATTATTGATAAAATAGATGTCGATCAAAATCTATCGAAAAGAAATATAATGTTTTCACTATGAACTTCTTCTATTTAATTTTAGCTCATTCGTGAAAAAAAAAGAATCTGTTTTTTACAAAATGCATTATAATTTTGTACTATTATTGAAGTTAAAATATAAGACAGGTTGATATTTTTTTGTATGGTTGTCGATAGGAATACAATAGACATCTGCAATATTCAATATTTAAGATAGAAGACTTATGAACATCGCAATATATATCGAAATTTGATTTGTAAACAATGGATCGATCACGTTAGTTATTGATGGAGATTTTTCAAAACGATATACTGAAGGTATTTGACTTTCAATTTAGACTCTTAATAAGACTAGTCGATAGGAAAAATTCTTGTCTTTCCATCTACGCAAGATCAACATTTCTAACTAGTTTCATTCAAGAGTTATAAGATTTTTCTCAAGATTGTTGATTTCAGCTAATTGACCCGTGATCATCCGGAAAAGCGACTAGACAGAAATAATTCGTCATGTTGAATTAAATAATGATATTTATGTTTAACTTCGAACTGATCTAACACTGTTATCGCAATATTTCTGAAAATTCACAATCAGTCTTCATCTGTAATGAAAGAGTCGATATTTCGAAAATATTGAGATCATAGTGCCAGATCAGTTTGAACTATAGAATAATTATCATCATTCGATTCAACATGATGAATTACTTCTACTTAGCCGCATTGCCGAATAATTATGGGTCAATTGGCTGAAATCAGAGATCTCAGGAAAACTCTTATAGCTCATGACTGGAACTATTAGCTAAGAATGCCGATCTTGTCTTGATCGAACGAGAAGAATTTTTTCTATCAATTAGTCACGTCACTGGTCTAGATTGAAAGGAAAATGACTTCAGAATATCGTTTTCATAAAACCTCCACAAGGAACCCACCTGATTAGTCAAATGATGACCAATTGAGTTGCGATATATTCTGACAGGTCCAGATCTTCTGCTGTAGATACTAAAAACCGTAAGTCTCTATGATGTTACGATGATAGTGTAAACACGAGTCAGTTTTCAACTGAATTTATTTGTTTGAACTGAACGGTAATAATAAGTCTTTTATCAACCGTTATTTATTTTCTGTTCATTTCAAGTACTGGGGTAATGTACACATACAAGCATAGATAAAATTACAATAACCATATTGATAAAAAAAAAGTGAATATGTACTTGTTCAAACTGTTCGATTATTTGAATATTTTTTATCATGTCACACAGATATTCTTTATCATTGTATTATTAATATTTTCAGAAGGATCAATCTGATTTTGACATGATATATTCGAACCATATGTTATAAGTCAATAAATTGAGCTTGAAATTCAAAACTCTAATCAAACACTCATCGGAAGTCTATTTGACATCAGTTATAAGGTATAATAAATATTCTTTTCTTTCTATATATAGGTATTATTGATGTTGACAGTGCAATTTTCATACCTGATTATTAATAATAGTTGACTATTACATTACTATTCTAGGACTATTCCGCAACTAGAATACGAAACATAAGTTCACGGTCATTAATAACAATAATAGGTTATATGAGTAAACTTGTAGAAATAAACCATTTTGTTCTTTTTTCTATTTTATCTAGTGTTTAATATAATTGTTGTAATTGTAGTATTTCTAAACCATCATCGACACAATATATGATTAAATCTATTTATTCGAATGAAGTCAGTTGTCTTTATTAATCATTGTTTTTTTTTTTCAAACATGTAAATCGAGTTTTAGTGATGGTTCATACTGTGAATATAAAGTATCGTCATTGAAAAGAAATAATTCTATTTATAATAAATTCTCTAAATAGTTTTCGTTGATGTTTTTATCTATAGTAGATGAAATTTTTTTATGTATCTTCGATTAAACTCAGAAAGAATCTTTTGATATTTAAATAAAGCTTATTTGTTTCGGGATGTAAATGTAAAAAAAATGATTTTTTTGATTCATGATGAATAGAACTAATTAGAAATCTTGCTTTTAGTGAAAAGGAAATAACTGATATGCAAACATTTAATTCGCTTTGGAAACGTGCTTTTTTTATTAATTATATCATAAAGAAAGAATAAAAAAATCTAATATGATATGTAAAGATTAAATTTGGTTAATGTGTATGACATTGGCATTCTTACTAGCTGAATATCATATTAATTCGAACCACATAAAATCAGAAAGTCATAGAGTCCGTGTAGTCAAACAGTTAACATAAATCACTTTCAACAATAAAGTCCAAGTTCTGTTCTTTGGCATGAATATTTTGTTTTTTGTATGACAGGAATTCATATAGTTTTACTTTTAACGAATTAATTTCATCATTTTTTTTTTTATTAGCTCTCTTTTTTTTCTTCTTTGAGAGAAGAAAAGAAAAGAAAAGAAAATATTACTTCAGAATGGTCTATGTTTATAGTCACTTTCTCTTTTTACTCTAAGACTTTATGCGATTTCTCTATTTAACAAAGATACCGCTCACAATTCATCCTAATTGCAAATTTATTTTTCATTTGACCTTCATATGAAAAAAAAAACTATTGTGACTACGTTATGTCCAATTATGATTTTATCTCAAGGTTAAGAATATTGTGTTGAAATCGTTTATATAAAACAATATTCCATTTTTTTTTCTTTTTTCCTATTAATGAGCAAGAAACTCTTCTACTAATATATTTATTCTAATTATATCTTTTCTATAAATATTTCCAACAAGAAAAAAATGAATAATCAGTATACAATGAATTTCCCGTCAAAATGTTTCAGAATAAATTTTTCTATAATTGTAAAGATAAAACAACATGTTAAGAATTTTAATTGCATAATAAACAATTTTTCCGAACACTGATGTAACATATCTTTGAAGATTTATTCCAAGCTCATTCACTTATTAATATTTAAAGTCATTACCTTATATGATATTCTATGGTATTAACTAGCATGCCATATATATATATATATATATATATACATTGTTAATTAGTAGCCGTAAACAGAAAATACCATTTTCTAGTTGAGAAAGCATTTTCTATTTTTATGAGAACGCTATATGTTTATCTGGAGGTCATCAATTACTCTATATATCAGTTACTAAAGGTGCAAGGTCCATTTTTTATCTTGTAAATCTGCGTAGTGACTGATTAGAAATGAAAATTGATAAAACTTCTGGGATCTTTTTTTTTGTATTCTGTATTTGTCCTTCAATTAAGATAAATATTGTAGAACATTGACAAATGTTTGATTTTTTTTTGTCTTTTTGACTTTTTATTGGTCTTTGTATGATGATCATCAAGTTCTGGTAAAGCTCCACCCCATGTTGATGCATTCCCGCCTTTAGGCGATAAGGAGAAAAAAAGAGAGAGAAAAGTATGTTTGTGCAACACTGGCTTTATCGCATCACATTCGATCGGCTATCCATCTATTTAACTATCTCTCTAGTGAGAGAGTATGGCATGCTTGTGCGTGCCAATTAGTGCGTCGATCTGTAAACAACATCGAATGTCTTTCTCTCTCTCTCTCTCTCTCTGTGTTTCTATCTATCACATCCGGTTAAACCCATCGGCGCCGGTATGGATGCGCAAAAGATAAGAGATCAAGTGTCTACATGTGTTTGCCTGTTTTGCTTCTTTGCTTGCAAGATACACATTGCACAATTACCTAGCGGAAATCTTAGTAAAGTAGAAAGTCTATCATTGTATAAATCTATATGATAGTTTATCTTTTTGTACATTATAGAGAGAGAAAAAAAAGGTCAAAAGCTTTACTTGGATTTTTTTCTTTTCTTTTTAACCAAAAAAAAGAGAAAGAGAGAGAGATTGATGATGATGGATCATTCTAATTATCAATCTTAGGTCTCTTCATATGCGTACGTTTTTTTTTTATTATAAACAAATCGTGATGATTACTTGCTAATCAGGCTGTTCTTCGCTATCTAGGACAAGATAACTAAAGTGTAGAATCAATATAGATTCTATCATCACTTTCGAGATTAAATCAGTCTAAATCATCGCATATCGCTATGAGTATCACAGCATTTACTAGAAAATTCTTTTTTTTTTATAACAATGATTAGTCCTTCTCGATTTCACTTATGTTGTAACACCATTGAAGATGTAAAGTTTTACTTCAAAAAAAGAAACAAAAACGAAGAAAAAAGTAACATATCAAAGTCGTCTTAAGCATCATGCAATATATTATTTTCTTTCCATCTATTTATATCGTACTTAAAAAAACACAAATTCTCCGTTGCATAATTCCGTTTTAGATTGTCAACCCATTTGTCTTCCGGTAAAATAATGTTGTGTACCCTCTCACACACATCTCAATAAGTAGTCATATAAGTCAACTAAAAAATATGGGAAATAGTAACATACATTTTTTTCCTATTCATTCCAACTCGATTACTTTTTTTTTTCTTTTTTTTCTTTTCCACATGACAGTAGTTACTAACATCTTTCAACCTAAGCAATAAGTTTTATTGACTTTTCCATCTTGTTTCGTCGTTTCCTTTTCTTTCTCTATCGCTCTTGATATATTACTCTAAAGGATCCACCTTACCAAGAGAGATAAAACATAAGTCAATTGTAGTCACAAAAGGGACATATGCATTTCTTGTATTGAATATAGTCATAGCAATCTTCTCTTGTTTCTCTTTTCTTTGTTGAATGCATGCGTTTGTCAATCAAATCCCTCTAGTAAGAGGCAAAGAGAAACATAGGAGAAAAAAAATGAGAAACAAGGATCATCTATTTTGATGAAAATGTATGCATGTGTCTGCGTGTGCATTCCTTATTCTTTTACATTCTGAATGCGAGAGATTGCATCATTGTCATGTTATTATCAATGTACAAATTAAGGATCTTATCCAGGTACGTAGACATTTAAACCCTGGATGCATTGACGTATATTATTAGTCATCGATTGCCGCCTTTTCTTTCTTTTTCTCTATGCTCTACTTTTTCAATTTATGCGGCATTTTATGTGCGCATTTGTATGTATATGTGTGTGTGTGCTTTATGTAAATTTACTCTGTATACGCATTTGTCGTATTTACTACCAACACTGTCATCGGACTGCTGATGCTTGCCACAGCTTGTTTTTGTCGTTAACGTTATTCGTTCGTTTGCTTGTTCGGTTCGACATCTATCACATTGAATTGCGAAGTGTTAGAAGAATGTCAAGAATGAAAAGGTAACACGAGCGTGCCCTTCTTACTCTCTCTCTCTTCCTAACATGATGCCTCGTTTGCAATGAACCAATTCGATGATAAGTTTCGAGTGAAACTAATACGACAATAGCATTATCATTAAGTGAGAACATTAGCACTCTGTTGCTGATAACTGGTTGATCGTTAACTCGCTCGTTTTTTTTCTCCTTGCTCGATTGCCCATTTAATTTCCCATTACGACTCGTTCATCGCATTCTCTTATCGGTTAAAAGTAAGTTGAACTAGTCCCTTTTTTTTTCTCTATATACTACTCCGATTGAAATGTGAGTCGTTGTACTATGTACTCAAAAGTTAAGTCTTATGAGTACATTTGAATGAAGATAAAGACAAGCATATATATATATATATATATATATATTCAAGTTATCTTTCATTTTTTTGACAGAACAAACTGCTTTTTGTTCTTTCAATATGCTTCATTCATTTATACAACACATTCGTTATGTACGTGAGCTTATTGACAGAAAACCAAATATACGTATTTGTATGTACTCAACTATCTTTCTTTTTTGCATATAATATACAAACTGTCAAACATTAAGCTATACGTGATGTTTATACATTGTTTTATGATGACAGAAAAAGTTTCGAAGAACGATAGGTTTTTTTCCCTATTTATTCTATTTTGGCTATATGCCAATACAAAGAAACATACGGTTTGAATGCAGTTGTTTTTCCAAACTATTGCTATGAGAAGATGAGTATGTGCGTGTGCATCTGATTTATTTCCATTTTATCTTTCCTTTTTTTTGCTATAGTAGTGTACTGCCCAGTGATTTGTATGTATGTGTGTCTCTTCTTCTCTTCATTTATCATCTTCTGAGCATACAGGAAATGTGCGAAAAAAAAAGATTATATGAAAGGAAAAGCGAGAGAGAAAGAACATACAGGCAGAGAAAAACGAAGAAAAAAGCAAGTTCTATAGTAGTAATAGCAACAGCAGTACGATGCCACTTTTGACATGTCTCTCGACATTCATACATGCATACACAGTTATTATTAAGGCGGCGTGTATATATCAGAGCTACTCATCGTGTCAAACTAGCCGTGAATTTGTATGTTGTGCACCAGATGTGACTATTGTTTTTGCCAACGAGCTATCTACTATATATATATATGTATGTATATCATCCAATCTTATATTCTAATGTTTGTTCAGTTTCCTTTCTTTTGCTGTACTTAATAACTCTAGTTTTCTCTTTCCTCTCTATCGTGTACTTGGCGTTTTATGTTATTAGAAATTGGTCTGCTCTCTCTCTCTCTCTTTTGTTCGCTTGCTCTATTGTAGTAGTGTGCATGCGTTTGCGTTGTTTTCAAGCATACAAAGGCATCCCGCAGTGGCAATGGCGGCAGCGGTAACGATTACTACTACGAATGAATATATAAATAGAATGAGAAAGGAGAACGAAGGAGAGAGAGAGAGAGAAAAGGTAAAGAAATAGTAGCTTGTGTTGTGAATAGTAAAGTTGTCAAATTGATTTCGTAGATGCACACATGCGCATACAGATATAAAGTTCTTTATTTTCAATCAAGAATACTCATATAATGTAAGGTGTTAAATATAGTCTGCTGTTTCTTTTTTGTGCAAATTTATTTTTAATATATTAAAATAAAAAGCGAACACAACATAGTGAGTATAATCTTATCTTTGGTCTTTTTTTGTCTCTTGTAACTAACATGTTTATTTATATTAGAAATAAAATAAAAGAGAAACATAAAGTTGTTTTTTTTTATCATGGTGAGTTGCGCGCCCCCTCTCGTTGTGATTATTCTTCTTCATCATTTCCCCGTTTACTACTGCCGACCGGCGACAATATGTCGTCGCTCGTCTTCATTGTCCAATCAAGCCAGGTCTGACTCATCCCTTATTTCTGTTTTTTTTGTGTTGTTATTGTTGTCTACATCTCATTATTTTTTTTCTAGATATAATATAAACGATGTTCACTGACGGCTGATTATTAGTACACACTCGTCCTGAATTACATTTTTCAACTGGTCGAGTGTGTCTCATATAATATTCATGTATTCAATTGATCGTACATCTCCAGTTCCAATTGATAATCATTCATTAATGTCTAATGAAACTGAAACTGAAATTGAATCATCAACACCTGAATTAAATTTATTATTGGTAAAAAAAAAAAAGAAAAACAAAACAAAACAAAGATATTTATTTAAATAATAATCATAAATTTAATTTTTTATTTAGGATAAATTAACTGAAATACTACGATTTCGTTCAAGTTGTCGTCGTCATTTTGGTCAACAACAACAATCACAACCACAACAATCAAATCCATCACCAGCAACAAATTTAAAACGTCTACAGTCTGGCAGCATTGAACCATTACATAATAATAATAATAATAATAATAATAATAATAATAATGTAGAGAGTTCATCAACAAGTGCTTGGAAATCATCGATATCAAATCGTTCAACACATCATCATCAACATCATTTAAATAATGATAAAAAACGTCGTTTACCAAGTTTATTACAACGTTTAATTGATGAAGGAAATTTAATTAAAGAAGCTGTACGACGTCTCAAATCCCAACGTTTTTCACATTCATTTAAACAACAGCAAACAAATATTGCAAATACACCATCAACACCAACAACAAAATCATCATCACAAACACTTCCAAATGTTAAATTATCATCAGCAAGTATTAATATACCTCAACAAATAAGTGACCCACCAACCCAAACAACATCGTCACCAAGTCGTGGTATATCTTGGTTTTTATCATCAAGTGTATTTGGTACAACAAATCATAGTAGTGGTAGTGGTTCACCATTACGTACTTGTTGTTCATCCAGTACACAGGATCGAACACCAATGGAAATTGGTATTCATGATGGATAAAACTTTAGACTTAATAATCAAGTGTTTTGTATGTTAAACGCAATATCTCTCTTTTTTCTTTTTCTTTTTGTTTTTTTTTTACGTTATTGATTTTTTTTCCCTTGTTGGTTAACTATTACTCCAAGTTTGGTCTATGTCAAGTCCCGCTGAGTGAATACTTCTCACCGGTTTTTGTCTCTTTGTCTATCTTCATCATCAATTTTATTACATGTGTATGTATACATTCCTATTTTGTTGTAAATAACATTGCATACTCCATTGCCATGTTCGTCTTCTACGTTCTCTCTCTTTTTTGTCTTCAACTGTTATTACTGTATCTGAATTTTGATAACAGTATATCAGTGTATTATTATTATCATTATTATTATTATTATTATTATTATTATCCTGTATTATTCGACCATATATACACAGAAATGAACAACCCGGTTGTTTTTCTCATTACATATTTCTATGAAAAGTTAGTTGCGTATGCGCGTTTTTTTGTACACCTTGTATCTCAGGTATCATTTTCGTTTTTTTTTTGGCTTGCTTGCTTCGTCGTTGTTGTTGGTATTTTTTTCTCTGCTCTACTTTGCCTTGTTCTCTATCTTTTCTTTTTAGTATTCCTCTATCTCTTCTCGCTCGTTTTTTTTTGCTTCCGCGCGCATGCACATGCATTTTTTTTGCACAATGTGCAACTAAATATAAACATGAACTGCATATTAGAGAAAGATATATAAGCAAAATTATGCTAAAACAAAAAGAGGAAATATGGTTGCATGTTTAAGTATTTTTCTCTCTTCTAAGTTAGATATATAAGTAATCAACATATTAATTCATTGATTATTAACAAAAATATCTTTAAGATAGATTTATAAATTAGAAGAAAAATTATTTGTGATCAAAGGAATAAATATGATTTTATTACAATAGACTTTCGATGAAGACATAATGTGAGAAACTACTTTTGTTTTTTTGGAGATTTATCAGTGAACTAAATATAGTCTCATTAAGAAATCAATTCAATTGCAAATAAATATTTTACGGTTATCTGTTAAGAAAAATAAAATTTCTTTTCGGCTTTTTATTGGAAAATTAAATTATTTTTGTCAATTGGATTCACATTATGCGTTATAGTATGTTTGCATATTAATTATTAATATAATTCATTTTATATATTGTTTTACGTACAATATTATTCTAAATATGATTTTCGATATGATCATGTCATTTTAGTTTTCTAATAAATGAAATAACAAAAATTAAGGCATATTAATATAGGTATGACTATTATGATAATCTTTTTCGATAAGTAAAAGAAAAACATCTCAAGATCCAATTGATAGATATGTTTTATGTTTAAAATTGTGCCCTTAAATAACGTTGAAGTCGTAATAAGATAAGAGATCCAATAGTTTACTTCTATGAAATAAAGAGACTAAAAAGTAATATTTTGTGTCTATATACATGGTTGTAAAGCACAGTACACTATTAATTGTAAGAATCCGTTTCGTGAAGTAGCGATATTTCACTTTGAAAAAAAGAAGTCGAGAACTGCTACAGAAATCATATCATTTTTATGATTGCAACTTAACTAGTCACAAAAAAACGAAGTATTTAGTCTTTGGTTAAGTTTCATTCGTGAGAATAACATGATTTTTACAGTAATTCTCTATTTCATTCACTCGATGATATTTCTCGATTGAAACAAACCATTTTTCAAATAATTTCGCTTAAGATTATGAAAGATGGTTTTACTATTGATCAGTTCTTACTGTAAATAAGTTGTCTAATGTATTGCATTAAGGCATATTCAGCGGTTCGTAGTTCTTCAGTATGAGTATCTAAAAAATGATCCAAATAAATTTTAACTTCAAAGACATCCTTCTCCCTGTCCGGATGTTAAAATTAAAACTTGTTCGATTTTTGGTATAGCTTTGATGTAATGTCTCTCAAACGGTCAATTTTTGATCACTTTAATTGAAGAAAAATATTGTTTTTCGTTTTTCTCAAAATCAATGTTGGAGCAAAAAGAACGAAGTTTTCCGTCCTTTTCTCTCTGATCGTATATTCTATTAGGCTCAAATTTTTTTCATCAGTATTTGAAACACGTGAGAATCTGTAAAAATATTTCTATGGCTCAAAAGTTTCTTTATTAGGATTGGTACACCCGAAGACTTTAGCAAAATTGCTTGGATGAGGATTTGCAAAAAAATAAAGAACTCCAAAAGAAACTTTGTAACCTTCATTTGAAGCTCTTAGAAAAAGATTTTATGTGTTATAAGGCTTGCCAGTCCTAATACTGAGTCCTTTCAGCTACGGAAATGTTTTTTTTTCAGATTCTTGCTGATGTTATCGTCAAGAAAAAAACTTTAAAAAATACCACTGCTCTGTATTTATGTCCACGATTATATATAAAGTGTTTACCATTATTACAAAATGAAATGACCAAACGTTATGGAGTTTCTTTTTTCTTTTCTACATTGAAACTTTCTACGATTCTTTTTCGATCTTATTGAGTATTAGGATGGGATGTGTGGAAATGACAACGGTCAATATTATAACGATGACAATAACTCGGCTAATCGTCGACACTGGCTATCATAATAAATTTAAAGAACATTATGCATCTTTTCGATGGAATAATAATAAAGATGACTATGAACTGGGATAATCGGAATAAGGCTTGTTTAATTAAAACTTTTACAAATATGAAATTAAGCTTCTCATATGAAATCCTAATTATAGATAATATTGATATAATGAAGTTATTTATTATTAAATTTTATATGAATCAGATATTGTATTTTACTCATGATGATAACCAAGATGAAATTTTCATGTCAAAAAAATTTGCTTCTTTGTCGATGATGTTTCATTTAAAAGAACGAATATTTTTAGAAAAAAAGTCACGAATTTGTGTTTTGATTCTTCTTATCATCAGAAAAAAACCGAGTAGATTTCTGCATGCATAAAATTGCACAAAGCAAAGAAAAGAAACATTAAATGAACACACAAATTCCTGATACTAGTTGACTAAAGTCCAGCATTAAGTTCGTAACAGTGATGGAATCAGTTCGGCTTAAGAAACATAAGAAACAATTCTATATCTGTTATCAATGTTATATCACAGGAACGAATAAAATTATTATCAGATATGGTTATCGACGCCTTCTATTCATATTCTATCTTGAGAACATACAATTCACCTATACAGTCATTGTGGATATGTTCGATAGAATTCGTTGATTCTTTTTAAATATTTTGTTTTTATTGTAAAGAGTAGTCATGCGAGGAACTAAAATACTCTATAGCGTGAGTTTCTTTACAAGAATTTTATTAATAAATACAGACGATTTGTGCAACCAATAGCATGGTTCGTAAACATCTAGCTTGTCTTTTAATAGTTATCGATTAATATTTTTTTGAAAAAATGCTTTTTTTACTAATTCATATTTTTTTCAAAAATCAATGTTTGTGCTATTTCGTACAAATATGTTGGAGTTGGCCACTCTGATGAAGAACATTATGCCTCTATGTGAAACATGTAAGGCTGCCAAAAAACAAAGACGCATTCGTTTCACATACTATTCATCGTGCTCTTTTGATTAGTAGACTCAGCTTTATTTACTTTTGCTTTTAAATCTCGTCCATATGTACCAGACCAATGGTTGATAGCCATGTCAAACAGAAGGTAAATGATAAGGAGATAACTTGAAACTCTTTTTCATTTGTGAAATTCTACAAATGAAAAAAATGCGTAGGATCTCCTATGGATAAAATCTTATAAAACATTGAGAATAGCGAAGTTAATTAATAACCTAACTTTCAATTAATCAATTAAAGTAGGTATAAATTAAATGCTACTATGAAATATATGATAGTCAATCAGAACATATTATTAATGAAAGAAATCTTTCGCTGTTGTAGAAGTAGTATAAAGGTACTTCGGCGACAACGTTCAATTCATTACATGTGAAAGAGAATTTTCTCATTGTTATGAATAATATTCTACCTTCGGCTTTAAATCGGCTTGAAATGCTTCCCGATGAAATTTTTCTTGAAATCTTTAAATATTTAAAATCAATTCATCTTGATAGTTTTGTTGGACATAATCAACGAATCAATAATATTATACGCGATGTAAAAGTAAACATTCTTATTGAATGTAACGAAAAAGAAGAAGGAGAAGATTTCGATTATGTGAAGAGTTTTCTTCCAAATCAAATCATACGTTTGGAATTAGGTTACTCTTGGAACACATTAGATTTAAATTCGTATACAGAGCTACGTTCACTGAAAATCGATTGTACTTTTCTGTTAAGAAGTCAATTTCATCAAGTAAGTTGAATGATTGTGTGTGTTTTTTTTTCGTATACTATGAAGAAACTAACATAAAAGGACGAAACATGTGATTGTTATAGGTATCCACTGTTAACTTGCCATATCTTGAGCGATTTGCCTTATGTAATGTTCCATATTCGTTCGGAAAAATATTATTATCTTCGATTTTTGACAGCCAGCATTTTCCATCACTTAAGGTTTGTCAATTTTCTGGAAAATTTTACTATATGCTGAACTTTAACAAGCGCTATCAATCACAAAATTGTACAATTCGTACACTCATGCTTAGTAAATGGAATGCATCAATGATGGGTTCTTTACTCAATTTTCTACCTAATTTACGCCGATTTGAAACGAGATTTTCAGAATCTATCAATAAATCATTAAATTTCAACATGTATCACATTTCACTTGAACATCTGCACATAACTCTTGTAGATCCATCCAATGATCTTGAGAAAATTCTTCCACATATACCGAATTTAAAGCAATTATGTGTCATAGGAAAGATTTCTGAACATTCAATATTAAAGCATTTCGAAAAATTGAGTAAAGTTTTGCAAGCTCATACACCTGGTCTACAAAAATTCGATTGTGAATTATATTGTTATGCAACAAATGACCAAGTTGATACTCTTATTATACAACAACTTCATTCGCTTTTCCAACTAATAAAATGTCATTTAGGACGATTTGCAAGTCAATGTTACGCGACTAATCTAACGACTCATACAACTTTGGAAGAGTTTGCATGTAAGTATAGAGAATTTTCTTCACGTGACTTTTCATTTTTATATGCAATGGTTATATATTTGTGGTACATGCAATATATGATTACTAGACAAAATTCATTGATACAACTTCGAAGTGATTTTAATGAAAAATGATATCATTGCTTTTAGATTTCAAACGAACAAGAAACGATACTGCTGAGTGTAGTGAACACATCCATAGATATAACAGTGAAAAATGTTATGACAATGATAATGGTAGGATTAGTTATAGACTTTCCTATCGTACAAAATACAAAGAGAATTATCCATCTTTTCTATGGAATCGTAATGACAATGACTATTAATTTGTATGATCAGAAAAAGAAGCGTATTGAATTAAAACTTTTAAAAATGTGAAATTTGGTTTTTCTTAGATTAGATATTCAATATAAATTATCTTGAAATGGTGAAAGTTTTTATCACGAAATTTTATATGAATAAAAGGCATTGATTAAGCTCGTGTTTATTTTCATTGAGAAATTTTTCTACGATCTAATTCAAAACTCTATGTAGTGACAGTGTACTTCTAATAAAGAATCGTTCATTTAATAAAAATTGATGAGAAATAGAAGAAAGAAAAATTTAATTTAGTAAGCAACAAATCACAGTCATCAATACAAGAATCGATAATAAATTAGCAGCCCGATTGAACACAGTAAGTAACTATGAAACTGCATTTTTACAATATGCTCATAATTGTCAACATATGGTTTCGCACAATTTGTAAAATTATATTTAGATGGCTCTTTAAAGATATTCCATGCAATTGTGCAAAATAATTTTCTTTCTAATTTTGTGCTAGAGAAACATTCTGTATGGTAAACACTTTGATAATTAAACAGTTTATCAATCAAAACGAACAAGATGTGGGTGTATGGGCGTGGATGAAGAGGAGATCCACGTTCGCACTCTTCAGATATTAAGCCGTTTTTTTTCAATGATTAGCCTCTGCCAGTTTTCAACATTATTTTAGTTAAATGGCATAAGAAAATAAAATTTTTTTCAGTTTATCTTTTATCTATAATACTTTTATTCAAGTTGGTGATACAGATTAAAATGATTTGCCACTTGTTGTTCGTAGCACAGTGGGCAACCAGGCGGACATGACCTCAAGTTCTATTTTCCAAAGCTTAAATATTAAAATGAATACTATTATGGTTAGTCTATCTTACCCTAAAACTAGATTTCCAAAAATCAAGTCGAACCCTGGAAAAGCTCATCATCCAAAAAATTGTTCATAAATCGGTAATTATACGAAAGCCCTTCCTTTTATCAACTTATCAAAATATTTTAGAGTGAAAAACTATGTGGAACGAATGATTGACCCATGAGCTTTATTGTATCAAAAAATTGTTTCGTTTGAATCAGAAATGGAGTAGAAAAAAGTGATTACTCGGTCGAAAGTAGGTCATAAAAACGGTCATGCCATATTTTGTGAACGCTACAAACAGTTTTCATCCGATTGAGCTGAAACTTTCACCAATAATTCGTCCATATACGGTTTATCTTTGATCATGGCATCATGTTGCATTAGTGAACACAGGTCGAGTAAGAGGTATCCAAAAAAATCCGGTTTCTGCTCTGGAATCGTTGATTTTGCAAATATGAGAATATTTTGACGCAAAACTAAGGTGATATTCAGAATCAGCTCACCAAACTGTATCGAATCATGTATAACAGTAAGTGTTTCTGGAGGAAAAAAGTCGGTCCCGATGTCAGATAAGGTTTTGAAAACCGGTCTTTCCGTATTTTTTTAACGCTACAAAGAGTTTTAATGCGATTGAGCCCAAATTCTCGCTGATTGTTCTTCCATGTCTGGTGCATCATCCACCATAGCATCATCTCGTGCCGATGAGCATAGCCGGTGCTACGAGTCTCCTTAAAACCCAGGTTTTTGAGCCCAAATCGCTGTTTTTGAAAATAAGACATCGTTTTGGTGCAAAACTAAGATGATATTCGGAATCAACTCATCGAGTTGCATCTAATGATGTATAGTAAAAGAAGTGTTTTTTTTAAATTTTTGACCTTTATGAGGTAAAAGCTTAAAAATTGAGTCATATCGTATTTTTCGAACGCTTCAAACAGTTTTCATCTAGTTAAGCTAAAGTCTTTGCAAGTTATATACCTCCATTTTAATTTATCGTTGGCTATGTGCGTCGCATTGTATCAATGTTCATAGATTAGGCCAGGAATTCCCAAAAAATCCTGGTTTTTGGTCCTAAATCCATTTTGTTGTCATTAAAACAATATATTAGCGAAAAAACGAAGGCAATATTCGCAATAAGCACGTAAAACTACGTCGAATGGTGTGCGACTCAATATATTTTCTAATAAAAGAATTTTTTCGAAAAATTTGGCAAGGGTCCCCCACGGGTGATTTTTGCAAGTGATATATAACTCGTTCTGACTAGTAAAAGTCCGTTTCGAAGCAAAAAAATTGCATGTCCGCCTGCTATGCGAAAGTTGCCCACTGTGACACACACCCTTACCTGCATTCTGTTCGTTGGAAGTTGATTAAATATATTTCAAAGGATAGGTTTTTTTCGAAGAGATCTCGATTTTTGAGAAGTTCAATGTTGTAATCTATTTTTTCTGAGACTTTTCTCATCAATAAAACATTCTTCTATTGCATATTATAATGGATTTATTCTTCATCAAGAATAGAGAAAAGAATATTCCATGGATTTTTTTTCTCTTATAAAACCATTGATCGAAACGAAATTTCGAATTTTTTCAATCTGTCTTAGGAAAATCTTCAATGAAAATAAGTTCAATTAAATAACATCATATCGAACTGATGTGTTCATGGTAATGATGAATTTTCGATGAAGGTTTCATTTGAATTAGACATCTAACAATACCAATACGGTATTTAGTGATATTGACAGTCTAATCTGCCCATTCTTTTATTTTCAACATTAATCTCTGTCAATATCAATACCAGAACTGATCAATACCATTAGTATTGGTTTTGTAATATTCTTAATTTAAATGATAAATTTGTTAAAATAATTTTCTTTTTTTTTTTTGATAAATCATTTGAGATTGATGCGAATTAATTTTTTAAAAAAATTTCTGTTCCATTCCTCCATCAAATATTGATTTGAGAACTTCCTCATATTCTCAAATCAGAAACAAAATCATTTATTCAACATTTAATTATTAATGTTGATCAAAGTTCAATGGATTGTTCATTAGTTTGAAGAACAATATCTCAAATAGCTGCTGTCGCACTCAAACTAGCATCAATTAAATTGAATAGATCCATTTGATCGCTGTTAAGAAGATTTCGGTAGTGTAAAACTTGAAACTTGAATTCAATTGAAATTTTAAGTTTTGAAATTTTCTGTTCTCAAGTTTCAAGTTTTACATGTGTGCGCTTTAGTATGCAAAAATAGTGTTCGAGGAGCCATAAATGTAAAAGTGGTATGAATATAAAGTATAATAAATGATAGGTATATAAAATGAGTAACAACGATTATACATGCATAGAAATGAAAAAGTTAAAACTAATTAATGTCTAGCATACACGAGTTATATATAATGGGTGCGTCATAAGTAGCAACCCCATTTTTATAAAGTATACTCCGTAAAAATGGAGTCGTTATTTATGAAACATTCTTTATGTATCCTTTTTCTCGTTTTCTTTGTATGTGTATATCGTTGAAAACGAATATAAAGAAAATATTTTAGACAACACGTCGTCGAGATTGAATAAAAATCTATTATTTTTTATTCTTTATTAATGCTCCGTTACGCATGATTTTCATGACGTTTTTTGACTTAATTGACTTAAAATGACTTTAATGACTTCGATAATTTGACGTCACTTGAATCAGTCATTTACCCCTTGGGTGTGGTTGTGAGTTTTAATGTGAGTGTAGGATATGGCTACACACGAGATAAGTACCTATATTCACATCTACAATCATACCCTTGTCCACCCATGCGCACACACCACTTCGACCAAATCTTTGATCGTTTGAACCATACTTGTAACATCCTTCTGGTTATTTACGCCATGCCTGTGGTCTTTTGTACCATCAATATGGTCGATTGTACCAAATGGTATTGGTGGAGAGACAGACAGACACATAGGAGTTTCCATTTCTATATCTTATCCTTTCAATCTAGAAAACATGCTTCCATAATGAATAAATCAAATTCAATACTAAAACATTTATTAGCTAGTTTCACAAAAAAAACGTAAAATAAAGGATTCGTCTTTTCCTTGAAAATAATTTACTGTGGACAAATATTCGGTAAAGGTAGTTTTGGTTTCCATTCAATATCGATGAATGGCGAAGGACTAAGAATTAAAAATAATTCTTTTAAAACTGTATGAACAAATCGATCGTATCTTTGACCCCAAAATTCTCGTAATGGTGAACTTAATATTGGCGAGTTGGTTTACATGACTCAAGTGTATATTTATCGTGAGCTAAAATCCGAATGAAAATCATTTCAATATCAAAAGTAAATGATATTTGTGGCGATGATTCATAGAAAAGATACTAGTGTGGATGTGGTTGCACTTTATTCTATTCTTTCATATCATATAATCGCATCTTTTATATACAAAACACAGGCTTATATATGCAAGTAGAACAAGAGAGGATGAAAAGTAAGGAGATGAGGCCAAGGAGAAAAGCGATATATAGAAGAACAATAGAGAGAAGACAGAAGCAGAAGAATAGAAAGGTAAGGACAATATATATAATATAAGAGTGAATGATAGGAGAAGATTAAATATCATGTATTCAATCCGATCAACCGGGAGCGTTACAATATTATCATCAATACATTATTGATCAATAATATAAGACCAACGAATTTTTAATTTTTTTTTCATCACCAAACATTTGTCTCAAACCCAAATAGCTGTTTGAATAGCCAATAAATTTTGCCAGAAAATGTATTCCATAACGAACATCGTGCTTTTCAGGTTGCAGGCGACTATTGTAAAAATTAATTTTTAAGCATCTCATCTTACACAGCACATAATTATGAATAAAGTGAAGGATTGTCACATTTCTAACTACCTTCTCTTTCAAAATGATAAATATTACAAAAATTTTTAAAAATGCATTATTCTAGCCAATCTTTAGCAATTTTATGTTAAACTTCCTTTTTTAACTAATTCTTGTTATACTTATAGCTTTTTATAGAAAGATCATACGAAATGCAGCAATTCCTCATTTTATTCATGGTTGTCTATTCTTTAAGTTGATATGCTTAAGGTGTAATTTTCACACAGTCTTCTAGAGTTTGAATATGGCCATGTTTGGTTTTTGAGAAATCTTCTCCTCATAGTCTATCTATGAAATTTTGATATGGTATGTGTATTTGATAGCGAACTTCATTGGCTGTTCAAACCCAGATTTGGATTGGAGTTAAAAGTTTGATATCGTAAGTAAACAATAAAGAATACGTTGGTCTTAATACTTTGCATCAGTTCTTTATATACACAAATATATGCATATATTTGTGTATATCTCACTAAAAACATATTTTTCTCTACTTGTTGACGTCTACGGACAGTAATATTATCTTATGATAATTGTTTCGGGTTTGTTAATTCTTCTTCTTTCTTATACGTTTGATTGAAAGTGGACGGAAGTATATGTTGTCATATTGAATCATGCTTATATTACTACAAAAATTATTTTTTTTTAGTTCAAACACATAGTGTATTAGAAAATAGTTGTTGTTTACAGAATTTCATAAAACCAAATGTTGTTGCTAATGTCGAAAATATCATTCAAACATCACTTACTTTAGAAAAGAATTCTCGAACTAAAAAATTCCTACGCTTTAAGCAGTCGAAAAGGGGTAGAAAAATGTTTCACTGGCCAAACTATTGTTTATTTACGTTAAAAGACAGAAACAAAGATAATAGGAAAAAACTTTTCAGCGGAAAGAAGGTCTGGCCTCAGTCCCCAGCAGAAGAATACTGATGTATCACATAGAATATACTTATATTCTTCGAACCAAGAACCTGTGAACACGTTTTGAACCCCATAGAGACCTAACACCTCTCTTTGGAAATTGAAACAACCGATTCACACGAATCTACGTGGGATAGAAAATACACAACAATCTAAGAAAAAAAGGTATAACAGCATTAGGTTTGTCTTTTTTACTTTTGAAAGCCCATTCACTGCTCTAAAAAACTTACTCTATGAGCATTACATTTGAAGATCAACTTTCACAGTAAATTACAACTCAAACAAGAAACCTCAAAATTTAAGATCTTTTTATATAGAAGCGTAATGCAGAAATAAAACTTTTCTAGATGCTTGAGGGTTCAACCAAAAAACTTCGTTTTTATAATATATGCTAAAAACGTAATAGCATTACGTTTTGACAAGCCGAAAAACGCATCCATTCCACATATTATTTATCGTACTCCTGTGATTATTAAACTCAGGTTTCTTTACTTTCTATTACGATTCTTCTCTATATGTGACACATCGATGTATGATAAGCATGTCAAATACAAGGTGAAAGATAATAGGATCACGTAACATGAAATTTCATTTGTGCAATTCTACAAATGAAAAAATATTAAACAACATTGAGTGTAGCGAACTTGATAAGTGACTCAATTTTCAATTAGTTGGTTAAATTACGCATGAATTTTCTGATTGTCAATGATAAAATAGAATATGATAAAGAAAAGTTTTTCCTTCCATCTAAATATGAAATCTTCCATTTTTCTGATGAGTAATACTAGTGCGTTTTTGTTTTGCAAGTTGTGTAGTAGCTGTTTGACTACATTAGTAAACTGATTAAAATTTTTATATGTTAAAGATAATGTCCTTATTATCATGAACACTATTATGTCGTTGATGTCAAATCGGTTTGAAATACTTCCGGATGAAATTTTTCTCGAAATCTTCAAATATATAAAACCAATCGATCTTCCTAGTTTCATAGGGCACAATCAACGAATCAATAATATTATACGCGATGTAAAACTAAATATCATCATTGAATGTCCTGGAGAAGAAGATTTGACATATATGAAGAGTTTTCTTCCAAAACAATTCATTCGTTTGGTATTAAGTCACTATTGGAACGCATTAAATTTACATCTATATACAAAGCTTCGCTCACTGAAACTCAATTGCACTTTTCTATTAAGAAGTCAATTTGATCACGTAAGTTGAACGACTGTGTGGTTTTCTGTTAAACTATCGAGTCACTAACACAAAAGTACGGATGTATATTATTATTATTATTATTATTATTATTATAGATACTCACTGTTAACTTGCAATATCTTGAGCGGTTATCCATTTTTAATATTCCACATGCCTTCGGGAATGTATTATTATCATATATTCTTGATAGCGAGCATTTTCCATCACTTAAAGTTTGTCAATTCTCTGGAAAACGTTACCACATGCTAGATGTTAATATACACAATCAAACACCAAATGTGACAATTCGTACACTTTACCTTCGTAAATGGAGTGGATTAATGTTAGGTCCATTACTCAATTTACTACCTAATTTACGTCGATTGAAAACAAGTTTTTCAAAATCTATCAGTGAACCAGTAAATTTCGATATGTGCCACATGTCACTTGAACATTTACAAATAAGTCTCTTAAATCCATCTGATGCTCTCGAAAAGATACTTCCCTACGTGCCTAATCTCAAACAGTTGCGTGTCACAGGGATGATTCGTGAACAATCGGGACTAGAGTTTTTCAAAAAATTGGTTGATATTCTTTGTATTCATACACCTGTTTTACAAAAATTCGATTGTGAATTATATTGTAATGGACTGAATGATCATACTGATATTCTTATCATACAACAACTTCATCCATTTTTCAAACGAATACAACGTCATTTAGGAGATTATCCCTATCAATGTTACGCGACTAATCTAAAGGAATATTCGTATTCGAAGGAGTATGCATGTGAGTATAGAAAATTTACTTCATATAACTTTTCAATTTTATATGCAGTGATTATATACTAGTGGTAAATATGGTATATGATAGATAGAATTTATTGATAGAAGTCTAAAAGAATTTAAAACGCATGTGATATCATATGTTTTAGATAGAAAACGAACACTATACGACTCTTTTGAGTATTGGGATGATATGTATAGAGATGACAACGGTGAATATTATGACGATGATGACGACTGACTTAATTATGAACATGGCAATTTTAAACCATATAAAGAAACTGATTGATCTTTTCTATGTAAAAATCATAGCAATAACTATTAATTTGAATAACTGATAAAAAGATCTCGTTTAATTTACAGTTTTAACAAAGTGAAAATCTAGTTTTCAATATCAACTGTTGAATATAGATAATTTTGAAACGATGAAACTATTGTCAGTAAACTTGATATGAATAAAATATTCTATTTTAATTATGATGATAAGCAAAATCAAAATTCAATGTAAACTACATTTGCTTCTATGTCAAAATTGTCATATTGGAAACGAAAAGTATTCAAAAAAAACAAGAAACAAATATATTTTTATTCTTAATATTATAACAAAAACCAGGCTATATTTTTGTAAACATGAACATTTGAAAAACATAAAGAAAGAAATCTTAAATCAACACTTAAATTCGCTATGCTGACCGAACAAAGACTAGTATAAAATTCGTAACATGAACTATATCGGATAGATGTATTAAAAGAAAGATGGTCTATAGAGAAAAAATTAAATTGGAAGTTGAAATCGAAGAGCTATTCAAGCCAATCAAGTCAAACAAACAATATGCGTTACTTTCACTATTTTGAAACAAAACAAAAAAATTAATTTATAATATAACATAAGTAAACAATAATATTCTTACCAATCGAGCATCATCTACGAGTGTACCTCACACAATATGTCTAAACTTATTGAACACCTCATAACAGTAATTAGTTTAAATGCATTTTTAACTTGTGCAGCTGAAGCATCACTACCAAGCTCAAGAAAATTAGTATCATAAAGAAATAATTCGAAAACTCAAACCTTCAAAAAAAGAACACCACAGTTATTATCAGGATAGAACTCAATATTAAATGATAGATCTTTCATCAGTATTCACAAAGAAAATAGTTCGCGACTTTATTTAACTGGAAGAACTTTCGATAAACTAAAATGTTCCATTTCGGTCAGAATACGATAACTGTTTCAAATATATTGAACTATATGCATAGTTATATGTACAAACACAGCATAACATGTTGAATCGTGTATAACTACACTCATATTTGGTGAATTTAATAGAGTTCATCGAGTTTTATCTGAACGCATCGTATTTTGTTGTAAAAATTAACGAGATGAGTGGGCAAAATACGCACTAGAGACAGTTTCTTTAGAGGAGTTTCATTAACAAATACGTATGATTTTTGAACATTTCGTATTTTATTGGCTAATACTTTATTGCATAAATTTTTTTCTTTACTGATTCATCTTTATTTATTTATAATTTTCTCTGCAATATTTTGTGTATCTTCTAGAGTTGGCCATTCTACAAAAGATTTTGCTTGTGTTACAAGATGAAAGATAAGCAAATAACTTAACAACAGTTTTCATTTGCACCCTATCTCTTATTATCGATAAAGCCTTAAAAACCATTGAGTGTAGCGAACTTGATAAATTTTCTAAATTTTTTATTAATTAATTAATTGACGTATGAATTAAATGCTAGTATCAAATCTCAGACATCAATTGGAAAATATAATCGACGAATGAAAAGCCTTTCATCACTTGTAAAGATGAAACTTCCAGTTTTTTCGATGAATAATATCAGTGGGTTTTTTACCAGTTGTATCACAAAGAGTTCCCATAAGCATAGTAAATTCATCGGATATGATATAATAAAGATAGTTTTTTGATTATCATGAATGATATTCTATCTTCGACTTCAAATCGACTTGAAATATTGCTAAATGAAATTTTTCTTAAAATTTTCAAATATCTAAAACCAATCGATCTTCATAGTTTCATAGGACAAAATGAACGAATCAATAATATTATATGTGATGTAAAACTAAACATCGTCATAAAAAAACAAAAAGATTTCAATCATCTGAAGAGTTTTCTTCCAAATAAATTCATCCGTCTGGAATTATGTTACCCTTGGGACGCTTTTGATATACACTTTTATACAAACTTACGTTCACTGAAACTTGATTACACTCGTCTTTTGCAAAGACAATATGCTCAGGTAAATTGAATTATTGTGTGCTATCTGCTATACTATTGAGACATTAATACAAAAATACGAAACATATTTTATAATTATAGATACTCACTGTTGAGCTGCCATATCTTGAGCGGTTTTTCTTTTTTGGTGATATATCTTGCTGTGGGGATGAAATATTACATTCTGTTCTTGACACTAAACATTTTCCATCACTTAAAGTTTGTCAATTCTCAGACAGTATTCATCATACACAAGAATTTCACAAGCAATATCGATTACCAAATAATACAATTCGTACACTTATCCATCATATTTCGAATGTATCAACACTGGGTCCTTTACTCCATCTTCTACCTAATTTACGTCGATTGGAAACAAGTTTTGCACAATGTGTTAATCAATCGTTAAATTTTGATACATGTCACATTTCACTTAAACATCTACGAATTAGTCTTGTAAATCCATCTAATGATCTCGAAAAGATACTTCCATATATGCCTAATCTAAAACAGTTGCGTGTCATAGGAATAATTCGTGAACGATCAATATTAGAGCATTTCAAAAGATTAAATAATATTGTTCGCATTCATACACCTATTTTAGAAAAATTTGATTGTGAATTATATTGTGATCAAATGAATGATCAAGTCAATATTCTTATCATACAACAACTTCATCCATTTTTCAATATGATACAACATCATAAAGAAAGATTTTTGGAAAAAAATTGTTTAGGAAATCATCATAAATATTGTTATGCGACTGATCTAACGAAATATTCAATTTCGAAGGAGTATGAATGTGAGTATAGATCATCTTTTTCACTAGACTTTTCAATTTTATATACAGCATTTATATATCAGTAATAAATACGGCATAGAATTATTTATAATAATCTCGATAGTATTAAGTCATTTCTGTTTATAATTATTTCTTTCAAAAAATTTTTGTAGTGATCAACTTCGATAGATGCACTTCTTACATGAAATTCTGAGCTTTCAAAAGTCAATTATTTTGCTATCGGGTTCATTAATATCCAACTTATATGAATGATTTAACTACTTTCTATCGTACGTTTTGTTTTAAATATGTAAATAACGATAATAAGAATATCATGTTTCTGTAACACTCTAATTTGAATGTGATACGAATGAAGATTTCGATATTCGTTTCGATCTTTGATGCAAATCTAAAGTATTCTTAATCAAATACTATACTATCTCTTTTAGACAACCAACGAATAACACGTATTACTACCAAATATTATCCCGTACTGAGTGGATATGACAGTGGTCAATATTGTGATGTTGATGATGGTTGGTTTTGATTCTACGAAATCCGAATAATGATGACTATTAATTTACATAATCGACAAAAAAAGCTTATTTAATGCACAGTTTTACGAAAGAAAAAGTTAGTCTTTTAATATCAAATGCTATATCTAGATAGTGTTAATAGGATGAAACTATTTATCATTAGATTTTATATGAGTGAAAATATTCTATTTTAATTCTAATTTCAATCAAGACAGTACCTTCATGTTAAAGATATATTTTTCTTTATCAATATTTTGTATATTTCAAATAAAAAGTATTTAAAAAAAAGATACAAAGATATGGTTTTTTCTCGGTATTATGAGAAACAAGAGTATGTTTCTACATACATAAACATTTGACAACGGAAAGGAAAAAAAATATTCAATCAGCACACAAAAATTTACTATACTAGTCAAACAAAGTTCAGTATAAATTTTATAATCTGGTCTACATCGGAAAGATGTACCGGAACAAAGATCCTCAATATAGAAAAATTTAAATTGGTAATTCAAATTGAACAGCAATCGAAGCCGATCGAGCCAAACTAACAATCTCTGCTAGTTTCACTACCTAGAAATAAAATAAAATAATTTATGATATTAATTAACTAAACAATACTATTCTTACTAATCGAGCACCATCATCAAGATCATCACAAGGAAGTATTTTCAATTGACTGGAAGCAATAATTGCTTTAGCATCATCAACTCTTGTACCTATTTATTCAATCAAAACTTCATTCAAATAATATAAATTAAGAATAATTTACCTTGTAATCGTACAACAATTGGTATAGTCAATTTAAGTTCTTTAGCAGCTGCAACAATACCCTGAGCAATAACATCACATCTCATAATACCTCCAAATATGTTGACAAACACAGCTTGTACCTAATTGAGTAAAACGAAATAAATTAACCGTTACGTACGAAATCAATTTTTGTTTGACATACTCGTGGATCAGCAGTAATTAATTCAAATGCATTTTTAACTTGTGCAGCTGAAGCACCACCACCAACATCAAGAAAATTAGCTGGATTACCACCATGTAATTTAATTATATCCATTGTAGCCATAGCTAAACCAGCACCATTAACAAGACATCCAATTTCACCATCAAGACCAATATAATTTAAATTAGCTTCTTCAGCTTTAACATCACGCCAATCTTTTTGTGCATTATCTTTGTGATCAAATACAGCATGTTGACGATATTCTGAATTATCATCAACATTAATCTTACAATCCATACCTATAGCAAAAAAATAATATTCTTATTTCAGATCAAAAAAAAAAAAGAAAAAACAAACAATAGATTTTTCCATCAGATCCTTCAGTTAATGGATTAATTTCTAAAAGAACAATATCTTTCGTAATAAATAAATTATATAATTTCATCATTGTATCAGCTGCCTAGAAAAATAAAATATAATTATGCACATAAAAAGAAAAAAATTTCAAAAAAATAAACAAACTTCTTGAAGAGCTTCATTACGGAAACCAAGTCTTTCTGCTATACTCAATGCATCTTTACGTTCAAGACCAGTAATAATATCAATTGGATGATGAATGATAGCTTCAGGATGATCAGCAGCAATCTCTTCAATATGTGTACCACCTTGAGTTGATGTTATAATTACAGGACCATCAAAACGTCGTTCTAATGCCACTAAAAACAAATCAGACTTTGAAACATAGAATTTCAAAAAAAAACCACAAAATGAAAAATACAGACTTGCAAAATAATATTCTCGTCGTGTAAATAATTTTTCACATAGAATGATATGATTAACAGGTTTTCCTTCACGACCTGTTTGTTTTGTATATAAACGATGACCAAGCATTTTAGATGCAACTTGTTTTGCTTCATCAGGTCTATAACAAACGAAAAAAGAGTTCTTTTTCAATTGTATAAGTAAATATGAAATCTTACGAAAAACTCATTTTTACACCACCTTTCAATCCACTATCAAATGTTCCCCTACCTCGACCACCAGCAAGAATCTGAGCTTTAATAACAAGATCATTACTAAGTTCTAAACAAATAATTAAATATATTATTATGAAAAAAATAAAATAAAAATTTCAACCTTGACTTGAAGCTATTTGATAGGCTTGATCGACTGTTTGAGCCATGCGAAATTTTGGTACACGTATTCCAGCTTCTTCAAGTAATCCCATGGAAACATATTCATGAAGTAATAAATAAAAACGTTTTTGTACTGTTAAAATAGATTTTGTTGATACCGGCGCAAGCTACATATTAATATAAAGAATCAAATTAATTCATGTGATGTTTTTTTTATGTTGAATATTTTAATTTACTTTAATGAGAGAATGTCGAATGAAAGCCATGTATTTATTTATTTTTTCTTTAAATAAAACTCACGTAGAATTCAATCCTTCTATTTGTTGTTTACAGCTATAGCATTCTATTCGCGTTTGCTAATACCGATGGAATTTATTTACAAGAGGTCGCTCAATGACAACGATACTGATATTCTCAGTTGTCACTCATGTTCTAAACAATAGAAACTCTAAAAATGATTAAGTGAATCAATCGATTCAACATTCTTCTTCTTCTTTTTTTTTTTGTTTTCCATTATCATACATTTTTTTTCTCATTATGCGTCATCTGTCTTACTCGATTTCCTTTTTTATTTTTCATTGTCATCTGGTACTTTTTTTTTGTATTACAACATAAACAAGAAAATGAGACGTAAGTGTATGCCAAGCACTTGATAGGAAACAATGAGTCTTATCAAATTGATGCATTTATGAGATTGGAAAATCGGAGATAAGTGATTATATTATTTCCGATCAAGGACACTTATTGTCGTCATTAGTATCGTGATACGTCTTTTTTTATTGTCATTTGATTTTTTTTTCATGGATTGTCGATGTAGAATTTCTTGTTTATTACAAAATCAAATATCTAACTTATTATATCGATAATGTCGACTGCAAATCGATCTGATTCCTATTTCGAATCAGTAAAACGAAGTTCACATCCTCTTACAACAATACCAATAGTACAACATAGACGATCAATAACAAGTGGACATATTAATCGAACATCTGCCTATGATCATACGATATCTGATGCATCTTCAGGCGCAAGTTCTGCAGTCATATCAGCAAGTACAGACAATTTTTCTCGAGGTTTCTCTTTTGTTTTATATATTCTATACTCATTATCTAGTCATCAATCCAATTTCTAATCATCAAGATTTACAAATTCAACAAGTTATTATGAATAATTACTCAAAAACACTAAATACTTTACCAAAAGTAAAACCACCACGTGAAGTTTCACTTCGTGTTAAATTTATTCGTCTTGGTGAAGTAAGTATTATTTTGTTTTTTTTAATGTTTATTCATTTATTATCAATACAAACAGGTAAATACATTACATGAAAAATTTTACGCTGAAGTTGTTATTGAAGCACGATGGTTATATGATCCAGAAGCAGCTTCATGGAATCCAAATCTTTATGTTAAAAATGCACTTGGTGATGTTAAACAAGAAATTGCAAGTGAATTAGTAAATCATTTAGATGAACCTATTTTTGGTGAGGCTAAAGAATATGATATTATTTATGTTTGGGAAATACGTAAAGTTGCTGGTACATTTTGGGAGAAACTTGAATTAAACAGTTTTCCAGCTGATGTTCAACAACTTTCATTACAAATAGTTACAAGATGTCCAATTGAAGAATGTATTTTAGTTGAAAATCGTTTGCAACCATCAATGGTTAATCGTGAAGCATTCTTAGGTAGTTTGAAAAAATAAAATATAATTGATTGATAAGTAATGTTTATATTTTGATAGCACAACAAGAATGGTTTCTCTATGAACATATTGAAACACGTTCAACAATAACAACAGAAGATTTTAGTTTTCGACCTATTCGTCAATCAACTTATCTTGGTACGTTCTATATGATGAATGTGAGTTTTAATATAGGTTACTATTGATTTTAGTGACTTGTTGTGTTGCTCGTCGACCTGGTTATTTCTATTGGAATGTTTATTTACTTATTTTTCTTATTACACTTATTGCTCTTACTGTCTATGGTGTTTCACCTGAGTATCCTCATAGTCGTCTTCAAATTACCGGTTCATTTGTTTGTTTTTTCTTTGTCAGTAAAGCTAATTTGTTTTTTTATATAGGAACACTTTTACTAACTTCTATTATGTTCCGCTGGTCGGTATCTCGTCTTCTTCCACCTGTTTCTTATTTAACTTTATTAGATAAATATACATTGATTTCATTAGTTTTTATTTCACTTAATTCCATATGGCATTCAATAATTGGTTTTCTTATTCGAGATATGGGCATATCAAAAATGATTGATTATTATGGACTTAGTTTATTTACAATTATTTTTCTTGTTTATCATTTTTTAATGGCATTTATTTTATTTCGAGCATTACGTAATCGTCAAATAATGCTTGAAAGTGATCGTAAATATGCATCGAAATTAGCTGGTATGTTTGAAACATTTGTACAAGGTCATCATGCTGTACAACGTTTTAAAGATAGACAAAATTCAAGTCATACATCTCTATTTGTTTAATAAACCTTTTTTTTTGGTTTTCTTTTTATTTCACAAAAATAAAGTACAACAAAAATAACTAATCTACATTACTTTCGTTTATATATACATATCAAATTATTATTTGTTGTTAAACAAAGATAATTATCATTAAGACTAGCTGAAAGAAGACTAGGTATTGTAGATGTTTTAATTTGTGGCCATGAAATTTCATAACGTTTATTATCAAATATTGGTTTTTTAACTTTTTTATTTATTGAATTCATTTGAATTTGATGATAAAAAAATGAACCATGATCACTACCAATAATACATTCAAATGATATTGTTGTTGATGTATGATTATTTTCATTATTTGTTAAACATAAAGCCATTTTAGTTGGAATTTGTCGATAAGGATTTGGTAATGTAAGAATAATATGTAATTGTTGATTTGGAAGAGATTGTTCAAGATCGAAACAACATATTTGATCAAAACCAAGAATATTGATTGCAATTAAATGAGTTTGATTATCAATTAAACGAATCGATTCAATATATTCACCAACGGTACACATAGATTTTGGAAATGTTAATCTCATTGGTTTTTGTTCTTGTATAACAAATAAACCTGAACTTGTACCAACTAGAAGTGGAATATTAGTTTTTGATAGTGAATAAAAAAGTAAATCGGTTATATGAAGAATTGTATCATCACCATTATCAAAATTATAAACATGTGTTGATAAAATTTTGTTAGCAAACATTGTTGATTCAACATAATCAAATTGTGCAGTTGGTGAAGATTTTTTACGAATAAATGATAGAAGACGATCAATATAGGATTGAATATTAAGATAACGAACACTATGATAGGAACCAATGACTAATGTTGATGGATCTGTTGCATGCCAAGTTAAACAATTAATTGATGAACCCTGAGAATACATAATTATGATTAATTACTTATAGAAGAGTTGAAATCGAATTCTTTTCATCGGTTTTCTTAGACATTTTTAGAATATAGAGATTTATGTATTTGACTCATTTTTATCGATGGCCATAGTTTGAAAGATATGAGTATTAAGTAGTTTAAGAAAATGAAGTCTCATTTAGATTTGTACTTTGTAGTTCTTTTTATCTTTCTATCGGTAGAAGTGTCATTATACGAATTCCGAAGGTTTTTTTTTTGAGTCACATAAGTTGCTTCTTAGAACTATAACAATAATCGTTTCTCGAAAGAACTAGTTAGTTAATTAATTTATTATTTAATTTTTGTATTTGAACCGACTAGTTTTTGTCGATGCTTGTCTAGAGTTTCAGCCGCTCAGTTCAGTTGAAAAGATCAAATTGATCGGCTGCTCCAATCATTAAAAAAGTTCTATCAATTCTAAATCATAACTTACAGGTAATTCAATATGTCCAAACATAATATTCCATTTATGTGATAAAAGATAAATATGTCCATTTGTTGCACCAACTGCTAATACTTTTACAGTTTCATTTTCTTGCGGAATTTCTATCCAACATAAACATGAAAAATATTCTCCATTTGTTTTATCATTTTTATCTTTTATCTTTCGTCCAATTGGTATTGTAGTTGAACGTAATGAAGGTACTTCATATATATGTGTTACTTCACATGTATCACAATCAATAAAACATATTTTTTGACCACCACAACTAACTAATATATGATTAGATGTATTTGGTTCAAATGCACACATTCTTACAGATATTGTTGTTAAATCATTATCAGATGTTTGATGACAACGAAGAAATTTTATTGGTTCAAAATAAGTTTTTAAATTCATTAAATTATTAAAATCAGTGGTTAAATGTGTTTTTAAACTTTTTTTTGATTGATTTTTTTTTGGTAATGATTCACATAATTCATTAATTTTAATATTAATTAAATAATTAGCTAATGGTGATAAATGTATTTGAGAAAAATTAGATTGTTTTTCAAAAATTTTTATCATTGCATGATGAAAATCATCAAGTAATTTTTTAACAATATGATTATTTTTATCATTAATTGATTCTTGTTTATATTTATCATAATATGATAATGACCATAAACGATCAATTTTTGTTTCAATTAATTGTAACCATTGATCTAATTTTAATTGATTATCATCAATTTGATCATAATTTGAATCAATAAGATGTTCAATTGTTGAACAAAGATGTAAAGATAAAAATTTTTCAATATTTCCAAATAAATTTTCAGTTATATTTAATATTTTTAAATATTTAAAATCTTTAAGAAATAATAATGTTTCTAATTTATTATGACTTATATTTAATTTTTCAATAAAATTTTCATGATATTTTGACCAATCTGAATTAATTGAAATTAATTGATTATATGATAAATCAAGTGATATTAAATTTGGTAAATATTCAAATGGAAATGAATCAATTTTAATTAATTGTAAATTTGATAAATTTAATTCAGTTATTTGATTATATGATAATGATGATGATGGTAAACGTTTAGATGATATCATTAATGATATAAATTCATTTTGAGAATGTTTACGAAGACGTTTTGATGGTGATGACATATTCTAAAATAATTTTTGTTTTTATTTTTTTATTTTTCCTCTTTTCAATTATATTTCAGTTTAATTTATTGGAAATCATTTTTGTAAATTACAATTATATGAAAGACAAATGACTAGTTAAAACAAGCAACACACTCATCTGACAAAAAGAAAATGAAACAAAACACTGGTTTAGAATGTGTTGAAAAATAAATAAATAATCACAAAAGAAAAAATTATTCATTATCTAAATTTGCAGTCATACTAGTTATTTCATTAATAAATGATTCAGCAAATCGAGCTGCTGCTTCTTCTCTTGCCTAAAATAAAATTCAAAATAATATTTAAATAATTTTAAAATAAAGAAAAATATTTACAAGTTCTTCTTGATCATTACGAACTAAATTTGTTAAAAATTGAATTGGATTTGAAATTGTTTTACGATTTGAAGATGAAATACTATCAAGAGAATCAACATCAGGATCACGAATAAAACGACCTAATGGATCAACATAACCCATAGAAAATTTTCTAGACGAAAACAAAAAATAAAATACAAAAGTATTCAAAGATTTTTCTAAAACAATTTTATTTTAAATCTTACCCTTTTGATTTACTTGCAAGTTCTTGATTAAGACTTGTAGTAGATGATGAAACACTAGGATTTCTTTGACGATTTAATTGTGTAGTTGTAGCTACTACTGGTGGAGATGATGATGATTGTATTACATTATCCGAATTAGTCGATGTTGTATCTATTTTCATAATTACAATTGGTTTTTTTTTTACTAAAGAAATTCTTACCAGATTCAATTGTTTTTAATGATCGTGATGTAAGTGTTGGATCTTCATTACGTAATCTTAACATAAGATCACTAATATGTCGATAAAAAATAACACTTTGTAAAAATCGAGGAAAATATTCCTAATTAATAAAAATTTTTCTAAAAAAAAAAACGAACAAATTTTTTTAATTTACACGTTGTAATATAACATAAATAATCCATGCAGTTTGATCAAATGTATCACTTGATGGACCAGCATTTATATCTGGTTGACAAATACTACATTCAATTCTTGCACGAATAGCATCATCAAATCCTAATCTTGATGGTGCTTGTAATGATATATATCTATATAAATTTAATATTTATTTCTTTTTTTGAGTAAAAATTTATAATTACTGATCATAAATAGCTATAGCATTTTCAACTAATGTTTGATTATCTATCATTCGATTAATTATACTTTGATAAAAATGTTCAACTGCAAGCCAAAAACGAAGTAAATTTGTAATTTTTTCATGTTCTGCAAACTAAATCAATAAAATAAATTAAATTATAAAGAAAAAAAAAACAAGTGATTTTCTTACCTCCATAAAATATGATAATGATGAACTATTATAAATAATATCATGTAATTGTAATTGATGACTAGTTAACATTTTAAGTTGATAATTAATATGAAAAGCACTTGATAAATAAGTAGGATATGCACTAAAAAGAATTGAAATTCAAAGTTCATCTTATTTTTATTTTCATTAAAACAAACTTTTGTTCAATTAATTTCCAAACATATTCTCTTGCCATATGAAAACAATCGTGCTCTGGTATTATACTATTACTTGATGGACAAATTAAGGCTATACAAAAATAAAAATAATAAAATAAATTTATAAAATAATTCATCCAAAATACAAAGAGTTATTTGTCGAATTTCATCATCAATTGGAATTAAATATTTAGCATCAATTGATAAATATCGATGAAATAAAGTTAAAGCTGCTATTTGTAGATCATTATTTTTATTTGATAAATTTTCTCGAGCTAGTTTTTCATATGCATGAATATCAAGAATAAATTTTAAATATGATGATAATGAACATGATTCCATATAAAGAATAAAATAATTAAGTTCATCATTTGGAGTATAAACAAGATTATAAAGGGAACGATGAAGACGAGAATGACGAAGTGATGCAAGTTCAGATGATATTGTACAATGACCTTAAAATTATTTTTGATTTGAAAACAAAAAAAAAGAAAAAAAGGAAAATAATAATCAGCATTTGTTTTACCTGATTGAATAGCTAGATCATGATAATATGGCCATTGTTGTATACCGAAATGAGTTTCAGAACGATTTCTACTTTGACTACGATTACGTGTTTTCTCTAGATGAAATTAATTATTAAATAAAGAGAGAACGAAGAAATTTAAAAAAAAATAAATGAAAACCTTTATCGCTTTTATTAAATGCACGGAAAAATGACATAATTTTTATTGTTATATCTAAATATTGAAAAAACAAAAGTGATGAGTTACTGAATCTATTTTCTTTCTTTCTTTCTTTCTTTCTTTCGTTCACTTATGACATGCTGTAGATGATGACTCAGACCATTGTTAGATTTGTCTATCATTGGTGCCGTCATTAATCTACAGAGGGTGTTAGATGTTGTGTTTAATCAAAACGAAATGGAAAAAACTATATTTTGATTAAAAAAATTGTTTTAATCAAAGGGATAACAGTAGAAAAAGCTTCAAAAACATGAACAGTATCATACTTAATGGACTACCAGTTATAATCATTTCAAACTTGAATGATTTTCCATTTTTGAAGAACATTATTTAGATCACGACTTAAAGTGTTATAGTACAGCAGCTGAAATTGTGTATCCTGGTTTTCAGCATCTAAACCTAGATGACTATGAGCTGTGAATAAACAAAATT
>CAJNOP010000054.1:1110787-1160518 GCA_905250075.1 Rotaria sp. Silwood1
TATATTTGACTCAAAAATTCAATCAGACAGACTTAACGAAGAAAGTAATCATTAGATATATTGAAAAAGAAAAAAAGAACAGAAGAAATTGAATAAATATCTGTATAACAACACGTTAATCATTTATTTGCTTTCATCAAAAAGAATCTACGTTTTGGCATGAGTTCTTTTCTTAATACAAACCGATTGGTACTGTAGTTTTCGTTTGAGTAATATTATTATCTATAATAATACATAGCAGCTTTTGTTTTTATATAACATGAAGATGTATTAACAGGTATGGCCAATGGAGTTTTCAATCAAACGTCGATGGTTAAAATGTAATTGTATACTCTTTTTTGGTATTTTATTTATTTTTGAATTTATTTATGTGACATTTTTAAAAACATTTATTTCCGATTCATTTGATATTCAACTGTTTAGTCTAACAGTATTGAAATATAATAAAAAAAAATTCTTTAATCATATTCAACCATTCTATCATCCAGTATCTTGTCAAAATTTATTTGAAAGCGATCCAAACGAATTAAAGCATGCACTTGCTCTCTTATCCGGTTCAAAATATTTACCTTTAATTGCTGATAATAAATATAATATAACATTTGAACAATGTCATATCTATCGTTCAGAACGTTTTAATGAATCATTTCATGATGAAGATAGTTCAATTAATCAACAATTTCCATTAGCATTTAATATTCTTATGCATGAAAAAGTTGAACAATTTGAACGTCTTTTACGTATAATATATCGTCCACAAAATTATTATTGTATTCATGTTGATAGTGATGCATCAATCAGTGTATATGAAGGTGTAAAATCTATTGTACAATGTTTTAATAATGTTGTTCTATCGAGTAAACGAGAAAAAGTTATCTATGCAACATTTTCAAGATTACAAGCTGATCTAAATTGCATGCAAGATTTAATTAAATATCCATCATGGAAATATTTATTAAATGTTGCAAACACAGAATTACCATTAAAAACAAATAGTGAATTAGTTCAAATATTATCTATTTATCGTGGATATAATGATATTGAAGGACGATGGAAAACAAGAGATATGATACGAACTGAATATGTTTGGAAGATAAGTAATACGACAGGTGCTTCATATCTATCTCATTTAAGACCAATAAATGAAAAAAAGAAGCCACCACCAGGTAATGTTGAAATTGTGAAAGGATCTGCATATGGTATGGTCTTCTTTTTTTACGTAAAATCAATGATTTTGAAAATTTTTTGAGGTGCTTTTTCTCGTGCATTTGTTGAATTTATACAAACAAATCCAGTAGCAAAAGAACTATTAGATTGGTCGCGTGACACATTTAGTCCCGATGAACATTATTGGGCAACATTGAATTATAATATACATTTGCATGCTCCTGGAGGTTATCAAGGTAAATTTATATGAGAGTTTTAAGCAGCTGTTTGAGGTAAAATTTTTTCATACCGGTAATTCAGTCGAGAAGATATATTTCCTATTTCGGTTTCAATCAATCAAATGTTTTCACTGTCTAACTCGCGCCTAATCAGCATTACACACTGAGTGACATTCTCACCAATACCGGCACATACCCGCATCTAGACTCATACATACCATTTACTATCAGTATAGATTGGACTTGTCAAATAGTATACTATACAGAAAGATTTCAACATTGAGTCGAGGATCAAGCAAATCACAAAGACGAGCGTTACTTGTGGTTAGTAGGCGCAAGTAAAACCTTGAGTGCGAAAACACTTCACATCTCGAGAAACTGATAATTCTTACAACGCGAAAAATTGATTTGTACGATTTAGTACGAAACACTTTTCTCAAAAGTATATTTACACTTTGCTGAAATTCAGTGTTTTTCTGTCGATATAGCTCGGAAATTTACAGTTCGGTTAATCAATGAATTGAAGTTGACACAAAGACTATTCATCATTTAATGACGTATGTGATTTATTGTTTGTTATCAGTGATTCTCACTAATGTAATGTACAATATCTACCGTAAATTTATATCAGAATAATTAATTCAATTTTAGTTTATTACATAGATAGATTATTCTGAATAAAAGATAATGAATTAAATATCGTTTATCTTTGTTATTTTAGCAAAAAGTGATCCAACAGAATGGACAGCTCGTTTTGTTATTTGGGATAGACATAAATGTCATGGACATGTAGTACATGGTATTTGTATATTTAGTACGGTTGATTTACCAGTTCTATCTAATCGACATGAATTATTTGCAAATAAATTTCATTTAAATGTTGATCCAATTGTTTATCAATGTTTAGAAGAACTTCTAATCAACAGATCTAAAATTAATTTACCGTTAAAAAATGCAGCATTTTATCGTCGAATGCCATTTTTATTACCATCTTAATTTATTCTTTATTGTAATATATTTTTCGATATTAGTATAATCAGATTTAAAGTCGAGTAATAACTAAAGACTAATCAAGAAATTATCCAATAAATCGTGATATAATGATTTAACTGAACAGTCTTAAATTTTCTTAAAATACATGAAAGATTTAGTTTTTAGATTACAGTTCATTTTATTTTTCTTTTGCTTAAGATAATCAAGGATAATACTCACAACTTAGAAATATCCGATAAATGTTCTGACTAAATGCACTATAGTTTTGGAATTTAAATGAAACTAGTTTATGACAATTTATGATTTGAATATAGCAATATAATTTAATTATTTTGCTTGATTTATCGTTGGTATAAATCATTTACTAAAAGAATACACAATGAATTAACTATTCATTCTATCGGGCTGACCGAAGTTCGTCAATAGAACTTTCATATTCATAAGTACCCACAACAAGATACATTTCAATAATATTGAGTATAGTTCTCACATGTATATTGCATTTATACTTTTCTATAACAATTGTTGAAAGTTTACGAAAAGCAGACATCGTGTTTTGTTCAAGATTATTATGCTCAGTTGAAATTGAATTTTCAAACATATGTTTATAACAATGAAAATTGTGATTTTATTTTCTTATATAAAGAGTTTATAACAAAACAAATTCTTTATTCTGAAGAATCTTGTTTAAATCTTTTTGCAGGAACTTCTCCTTCATCGTCTTCTTTGTTTATCTTTTCTGTTGATAACATTTCATCACTATTCTTCTTATTGAAAAAAACAATTCGTACACACATCATATCTTTATTTGGTGCAACTTGTCGAACAAATCGGCATGTTATTTGTTCATCATTAATATTCGGTAAAATTGATTTTAATCTCATTCGTATATCTTCGTCACGATTATCAGCTTTTGAAAATGTATAACAATAAATATGGATAGGTAATATCCATTGTTCTTTTTCTTCAATATTTGTTGATGACCATTCAGGTAAAACATCCAAAAATGTTAAAGCAATATCAGGTAAATTCATTAAAATCACTATTTTATTATTTGATAAACACCATTTTTTTTCACTATCATTTTTTACTTCTTGTTGATAACTTTCTATACGTGGTAATACAATTGTTCGTAAAAATTCTCGTCCATCTAAATTGAATACATAATATTGATTTGAAGACTTTTTTGATTGATTATTTTTTAAGTTTATAGTCATCCATTTAAAAGATTCAGGATTAATATCATTTCCATAAACAGTACAACCAAGCATTAAAGCTGGTACAACAAATGGTCCAACACCAGCAAATACATCAAAAACAAGATCATTATGATGAAGAATATTCACAATACGTTCACGTTCAGTACCTGAATAATGAATTTAAAAAAAAAATCAAAACAAAACAGAAACGAATAAAATTAAATAAATTTACTTAGTCGAGGATTCCAATAAACTTTAGCAAAATCAAATTGAAATATTGCTTTACTTTCTCGACATTTAACTATTGTATTTGGTTCACCAGCCAGAATTTCCAATTCAAAATTACGATAAACAGAATCAATTTCATGTAATTTATTGACTACGGTTTTCACGTTTGATAATTTGTCCAGAACAACTTGAGCTACAATTCTTACAAGAAATTATATATAAAGATATATGAATATAAATTTTATATTTAAGAAAGTCTTCTATGATGATAGAAAAGAAAAATTCGCACATGGATGTGTAAGCCGATGCATTGATCAACGGTAACAATTGAAATTGTTCGATGAATTTATTAAAAACTTTCTTTATTTCAAGAAAAACAGAGAAAACAATGGCAAAGAACTTATTAACAAAAAATCAAATAGTAACATTTCCAAAAAACTGATTTGAGACGTAGGAAATCTTTGAAAACTAAATATCTATTTTTCTTTATCTGATGAATCCTCGTTGTCTGAAAAATATGTAGTATATGCTTGTTATCAAACATAAAAAAGATCGACAAAAATATCTCATATCTTCTGAGCAATTATTTAATTTTGACTAGAAAATTTTGTTGACAGTATCAAAGTAAGCGGGCTTTAGGTGGAACAAGCAGAGCTCAAATAGTGCCATATTGACTACAAACTTATATTCTCACTATCATAAGTGCACTCACCAATGATATGTTTATATGGTAAAACTTCATCTTTCAAATTGAAATGTGCAATATGTCCTATAAGACTATATCCTGAACCTGTATTAATTGGTTTATCTTTTCCTAAATCATCTGGTAAAATAGCTTTAATAATTTGATCAATTGAATAATTCACATATGTTAATGTTATTGAAGTAAAATCAAATGATTCTTCAACATATTTTTTTATTGATGGTACAGTTTTCATAATATCGTCTTTATTTTTAATAACATCTGGATCAAATAAAACTTGTTTATGTGTTTTTGAAATTGGTTCTAAATCACGAACATTTTTAAATGAATGTAATATAAGTAAAGAATTTTTCCATTTTGATGTTTGAATACATTCAACTGGAATATTCACATATGGAACCGTGATTATTTGTGTAAATTGATCACGATCCAATTTAGTCATACCTTTCAATGATGAAGGTAATTTTATATGCATATTATGTAATGATCGTATAAATTTATATGAAAGACTACACATTCATCTGTAATTTAAACAAAACAAAAAAACGACGATTTTTTTTTTCTTTTCAATATACTTATACATTGTATCATAAACAATATCTTTGCTAAAATTTATTTATCAATCAAATGAAATAAAATTAAGGGAAATAACATGTAAAAAAATAGCAGACGCACGTATACACAAAAACAAACAAAGAAAAAACAAAAGGAAATGGTTTGTTTAAGGTTCACTGGATCAATATAGAAATAATTATAACCAGCGTAAAAAGAAAATCTATATGTATATATATATGTATCATTCTCTCTATGATTGAGATCGTTTTTTATATGGTATTTGTGTTGGTGTTAATCCACGATTTTTTCTACGTTTTTCAATTAAATCTTCAACACGTGATGTTAAACGTTGAGATATTTTTATTGAATCATCTGGAATCTCTTGAATCTTTTTCTCGACAAATAATTGAGTATTTCTAAACAATAAAAAGGAAAAAAAAAGTCATTTATTATTCATTAAAATTTGAATAAATATATTTTAAAAATAAATTAGTAATAAAAATCCCGCATGCATTTATCTGTATATTTTTAATTAAAAAAGGTTAAAATGAAAGCAAGCTTCATCATGCAATTCAAAAGCTACCTGTCGACGATGTGTATTAGATGGTGATGTACCACGTGATGGCGACAAACCACTTTCGGCAGCCGCCAATAGAAAATCATCAGTAGAATCCGATCGTGTAGGAAAACGACGTGATGGTGTACGAACAAAATATTGTGAACTTGACATCAGGTTTTGACTAGAAGTGTGAGTGTATCTTTGTTGTCTGATTCTCACTCAGGGATAGTTTATTTGTTTTTTTTTTTTCGAAATTCTTTCTTTTTTTTTTTTTATTCTTCAATAAATTATACTTACGATGTTTTAGCTGCACGTGCGGCTTGTTCACGCCATACTCGAATTTCTTGAAGACAAGTCTTGAAAAAGATAAGATAATTAAAATTAATAAAATTTGACAGAATTGAAAAAATATATATATATATCTACCGAAAAAAAAGTACAAAATAATTTAAGATCAGTAAAAAATTCTGTAAGTGAATAATTTTTTGGATCAATAGCTAAGAAATCGCATAAATTTTGATATGCATTTGTCATTTCTTGATCGAGTTGTTCCAATCGAGCAACATCATCATCAGCACGTATTATAAAATCCTTAAAAAAAAATAATTACAATAGAACAAAACAAAAAAATCAAAATTTTATCTTAACGTAGTATTTACTTCAATAGCCTCAGCAAATCGATCTCCTTCAATTGGTTCTTCATTTTCTTTTGCAATAGCTAATTCTTCTCGAGCATTTTTTAATTCTCGATTAATTTCTTGTGGTTGTTTTTGAAGTTCAAGTATATTAACTACAAATTCATAATAGACAAAAAAAAAACAAATTACATCATATTCACTCTTATCTTACAAAAAGACTTACTTTTTGATACACCATCAGCAAGTAAATAAAATTCATCAGAAAATGAAAGTAAATCACGATGTTTATCTTCAATAGCTTGTACAATAAAATGAAGTAATGAACGACGACCATCATTAGCTTTTGTTGAATGTAACTAAATCAATAAATTTATTTTGAAATAAAAAAACCAAAAAAAAAATTTTCATTAAATTACTTTAGGTAAAAAACTAATATCAAATCCATGTACAGGTTCATAAGATTTAGCACTTGAATTCATATAGTTTCCTATTGTTAATATTAATTCAAGCATTTTTTTAAAACGTATTGAATGTCGAACATGATCACATGCATTACGAACTTCGACAAATGCCTAATAAACTAAAAAAAGATAAATTTTTTTAAACAAATTTTACAAACTTTATCTGTTTCTTCTACTGTTTCTTTATAATTTGCTTTGAATAAAAGTGTTTTTAAACGTTGTTTTAATCGTTTTATATCACCGATCTATAATAAAAGATTTAAAAAACAAAAATAAAGATTCTTTTGTTTTTTTTTTTCTTTTCTGAATTGAAATTTACTGCACAAAAATACTGTTCAGAATATTGTAAATCATTATTTTCATTTTTATAATCAGCTAATATTTTTAATTCTTCACTTGTTGGTAAATATTTTTCTAATTGTTTAAGAAAATCATATTTTAAATTTTCATTATCACATGAAAGCATCCATTCACGAAATACGGATGGTGAAACTTTTAATTGACTAAACATGATTGCTAAAATATAATAAATAAATCTATTATTAGAATAAAATTTTTTTTATAATTAATTCTACCGAAATTTTGTGCAGCTTTAGCATCGAGTACACGTAATTCTTTAGATTTATCAACAAGATCATTAATTGGTTGTCTACCTAGAATACAATTATAATTTTAATGAAAAAGAGAATATAATACTCAAATAATATACTTGGAGCTACTTTGCTTGCAAAATTTTTTCGTATATCAGAAAAAAGTGTATCATTGACATATTTTGCTTCATCGACATTAACCCAAATGGATTCCTTTTTTATCGTATATGGATTGATCTAAAAAATTAGATAATGAATGAAAGAGAAAACAAAATTGAAGACATACTAACTTTACTCCATTGAACTTTTTTAACTGGTTCTGTAACAGAATATTTTTGTTTCTTACATAGATATTGTGGTAATTGTGGAGGAGCTAAAATTTAAATTGAGCTATTGATAAATGATAATAAAATTTTTCATTTACCACCAAATCCTGGCATCATTGGAGGTGGAGGTGGAGGAATACCAGGACCCATTATTGATGGGAGTGGTGGTGGTGGCGGTGGCATGGTAGAAGCAATAAATGGTGGTGGAGGAGGTGGCAATGTAACATTTGGTCTGTAATAAAAAAATTCAATATCTTTGTTTCGAATGTTCAAACTAAACTGACATAGATGATGATGCTTCTGCTGGTTTTTTATCAATGTCAATAATGAGATCTGACAGAAGTGAGCGTATATCATCATTGATTTTATGATCGGATGCAAAAGAAGATGATGGAAGTAATGTAAATTGTTTATTAACGAATGATAATTGTGATTTAGTTTCATTTGTTGATACAGATGAACTCAATACCTAAATATTGATGAAAAATCTTTATAAAGAGACCCAATAGTACACGAATAACGTATTCAAGACTTTTCATTCCTGTACATTTTTTTTTATCATAGGATATCTTATATTTAGATAAACTCACTCTAAATTTCCATTCTGACTTCAAAAAACAAAAAAACTTATTCCTATCAAGAATTACTTATTTACTTTTCTCAGATCGTTATGATTTGAATTGATGTTATTATTTGGATGTAAACATGATTGAACTTGTTCTACTAATGCTTGTGTACTAGAATTTCTTGTATCAGCATTAAGTGTTATCCACTCCAATAATAATTCACCTATACGAACAGAAAAAACAAAGCCATCATATCTTATAAAAGTAGAAAAGAAAAATCAATTTTTAAATTACTTGAAAATTTTGCATGGTTATTTTTATATGAAATTGAAGATGAAACAGGTGAATGAACATCGTCATCAACACCGGGCGACAATGGATCGTTTAAATTATCATGTAAAAATAATTTTTGCATAGCTTGTCGAACAGTATTCTCACCAATACGATGTAATATCGGTGATGATGGTTTACTATTCGAATCAGTTTTTGATACAATAAATGATGACATTTGATCGAAATTAAGAATTAAACATGTCTAAAATGATAATTTTAGACAAAAAAAATAGAAGAATGATATTAATACAAATATGTGTTTTTTTTGTCGTTTACCTCATTAGATGAAATAATACTTGAATCTGTTTGTATGGATTTTTCAATTGTTTTTATGCTATGTATAAGATTAACTTGTGTCGATACAGAATTGGTATCTATATGTTGAACATCAGAATGCAAATTATATTCACTCTAAAGATAACATTAATAAGAAAAAAAAAAATATATATATAATATGGATATAATTTTATATAACATACTCTAAGAATATCCAAAATGGTTGTAGTTGTCGATGGTTTATATTTATATTCTTTAGTTTCGATCAGATGATGATTAACTATTAAAAAAAAAAAGAATATATACGTTTTATATATGAAGGTCTCAATTTTTTGTTCATATTTGTGAGTATATTGATAGAAAAGCGAAAGAGATTGATATTCTCTATTGATTAGTATGAAAATGAAGGCAGAGAGAAAAATGAACAGATCAATAAGAGATATAAATGATAGAATGATGTGTTATAAACGTACCCAAAAGAGCAATCGACAATGATACCTGTTTGCTTGCCTCATTCGTTTCTTCAGTCACACTTTACTGACTAGAACATAGAACGATATCGATTTAACATCCTTGACACATGACATGAAGACAGAAAGCTTCACACCTTACACCATCATCATTACAATGAGAAACAATATATCAAACATATATGTTCACAAGACATAAAACTCACAATCATTGGTGATTGTTGATGATGATAATCTAATATCTGTATCTTCATTGTCTAAATTATTATTTGTCCATGAATATAAATTTTGTGCCTATATAAAAATTAGAAAAAAGAAAAAAAGCAATGGATTGACCATCAATATTCATGATGACATTTAATATGATTCGGAATGAAGATGAAAGACATTTTCAGAATCGACAACAACAAATATCAATGAGGCACTACTTCATAAATTAAATATGACATTCAGTTATTCGAAGAAAAAAAAATATATCATGATAATCATGTTTATCATCATTGTATTTGTTTCAATCTATTCTCCAATAACAAGTCGTACATTAATTGAAACAACTAATTCAACTAATATATTACAAGAAACAAATGATGAATATTTTCATTTTAATAAATCTTATATTTCAACTCATCGTCTTATTTTTGCTAAATTTATTCTTTTATTTTTTCTTGGTTGTTTTTTTTGGATATGTTCATGTCAAATGATTATTCGACAAATCTATATTGATAAACAACGATCAAAATCTTCAATAAACATTCAAGAAAATATTAGTACTATTCCAATAAAATAAACATGATTAACATATGTCTTTACAATGATATGATGACAGTTTGATTAGTGAAAAGAAATAAATTTTTATCAATGAAACATATTCATTTCGTATTTCTTTTTCTGTTGTCAATATCCTTCATAATTATTCCTTATATTTTTTTTTGCCATGCTTCAGCCTGTTAATTGAACTAAATGCATAGACAACATTTTACATATACCTATAGGTGTCGAAACATTAACATTCGATGGATATCTTCAATGTCAAAAGTTTGTCAGACTCGTATGTAGTTTAATTGAGAATGGATATATTGAACATCAAGGTTATTACTCGTTCTATTCAAGGTAACAACTAGTCACAACAACAACTATAAATATATTGATTCAATATGAAAAGAAACTTGAATTAATGCGGATTATTAACCTTGCATGTTTCATTTTTTTTTCCCAAAAAGAAAAGAAAAGAAATTGATGTCTATAATTGTATGAATATGTATAGAAAATGAATGAGAAAAAAAAAAAAGAAAAAAGAAAGATGATATCTACTATTATACAAACAGAGCGATAATAACGTTCTATAACGAGGTGAGATGATAAATAATGATATCTAATTCAATTCGGACAGGTTGTTTGAACACGCGCGCCTGCCTATCCACACTTTTAACTTGAAGAATAACGTTATAGGAAAAAGAAAAATGTGTTTGTCAAACAATTTATGTCATTCACACATCACAAACGTATCATATCATGTCAAATTATGTCGATATCATTGACCATTTTTTACATTCATATACAAAGACGAATGATAGTTTTTCACACGTTTTTACCTCTACTTTATCCAAATATATACACAATACAATTGATTACCTTCGTCATATGACAAGGTTTTTTACACCTTCCATGCATGATTGTTCGATAAGATACAAACGAATAAAACTATTTCCAATTAAGATGATTATCCTTAATATTTCATTATTTATGTCTTAAAATCAATATCAAATCAAAAAAAAAGAGATAGATCATAACCATTGAGAAAAATACAAGAATAAACAATTAAACTCAAACATGGTTGTATATATATATATGAATTATATTTCCCTCGTGTCTTAGGAAAGAAAATCAACTGAGATTAAATTTCTATTTTTTTTCCTCCCTAAACGGAAAACCAATCAGAACAAAAAAAAAAGAAAAGATACATTGAAACTCTTCACGTACTTGGAATAAATCATTATTTTGATTATTTTCTATTCGAAGTACATCAAGGCCAAGTAAACATGTACAACATTGTAAAATCACTTGTTTAATTAATGTTAAATCTTCATAACGATTTTCAAAATGAAGTAAAAACCAATCAAGCAATAATTCACCTAAATATATATATATATATACGTTCATTTTTTATTGAACTCAAATTTTATTTAATATTCTACCAGAAAATTTTTCATAGTTATAATATTGTAAACATGGAGGAATTAATATTGGTGACATTAAATTATCATTAATATTATTTGTTGTTAATATTTGATCATTAAGATTATCATCACAAATTGTTGAATTTATTGATATAGATTTTTTAATATAACCACCAAAAAATTTTCGTAGTACATGTCGAACATAATTAACATTATTTGAACGTTTATCATTTGTATTTGTTTGATTACGAACATCTATTAAATTTTGTAATTGAATATTATTTATATCTAAATCAGGTGTTGTAGCTGTTGATGATAAACGTGAATTATTTGTTGATTTTGACATTGTTATAGAAGAATAAAAAGAAAAATATTAAATATTAAAAAGAATTTTTCTAATCAATATAGTTAATGTACAAGTGAATATTTGTTTGACAATATATCAACAAATAAAAACTAAATATTAACGTCATAAAGTTGACAGCAGCGATATAATAGAAGCAAAGAAAAAGATGTCATCAAATGATGGTCAAATTCTCACAACACATGAACAATAATTGATTCAAGTAAATGACCAATTATGATATAAATAGGAACATTGAACAAAATTTAGGAATAAAGAAAGAGGCGATGATAACATTTGAAATATATTTAAATAATAAAATCAACATTTGTGAATGTATCTCGATAAATGTAGATATATATATATGTCACAACTAATTCATAACGTCTTGATTTTGACAGTTTTTAATATTCATTGACGACAAATGATATGATGTTAATTTTAGAATTGAATATAATTAAGAGAGATTGAGTATGAAAAATCTGCATATTGCTATCTATTTATTTTGTTTTTTGTTCAATGCAAAAAAATTCTTCAAGTATTACCGAGGAAACCTCTTCAGTTATCTTCTTCCAATGTCAATGATTTTTTTTTGCCTATTGATACTAAATAGTGTTCTAATAAAAATTGCAAAAAAAGTTCAAGTTGGGCGAAGCTGTCGAATTATTTTTCTAGAAGTCTTAGATTTTCACAAAATTTTTCTTTTTGACTTTTGATCTAATATGTGATGCATATTGAAAGTCTCATATCTCGATGAGACATTCTTCAAAAATTGATCTATTACTATCTAGTATTTTAGTTAATAACTATAGTAGCTATAATTTTTTCTTTTATGCATTCATGCTATAAGAAGTTATAACATAGATTGATGCAGTGTACGATAGATAGTGGTTCTCATATTACATATAAACTTTGATAAGGTGCTCTTGTATTTAAAAATGAAAATAAGACTAAAAGTCTTTATGATCAAAAACAAAATGTGAGATGTTCGTCTAAATTCAAAACAATATTTCTAGAGAATTTCATTGTTCTGCTAAGTCATTTTCATTTTGAAGACGTTTGAAATCTTAATTAAATTTTGTTAATATCAAAATCTTAATGAACACTTGTTTTTTTTTATAATTGAACAATATCAGATTTATATTTACAAATATTTAACGTTCTCTTTCAGATTTGAAATGCCACAAGACAAAAGAATACGTAAAAATACTCATGCTGCCGATACTATCTGTGAAGGTATTGTGTTATATATTTTTTTCTTTCATTTTAATTTGAAATCTATTTCTTTAGATATGAATGATATTGCAACTGAAACAAAATATTTATTAATTGAAGCAAGATTCAATTTAACTTTACTCATTGCTTGTATATTATTATTATCTTTAATATCAATTTTATTATCAACATGGGTTGCTAAAACAATAACAAATAGTCCAACATCATTAGGTACAGTTTTTAGTTATTATTTTGGTTTACATCGCAATAATACTGAACAATATGTCACATGGTGGACACCAGTCCATATTACATCAAAAGAATTAATATCACAAGATTTTTCAATTAAAACTATTAATACAACAATAAAAACAGTTCAAGTAAAAATTCATTATAATGAATATTCAATATTTTATACGATTATTTTACCATTTCTTTTTGTTTGTGCAATTTTTCTTGCTATACTTGCTTATTATGCACGTGTTCAATGTACAAAACATGATTTTGCTTGGGGTATTATACCAAAACTATCATTAGAAAATGTTGATCCAATGATTGTGAAAAAATCTATTATTAAAACAAGAGAAGTTGAGTCAAACATTGATTATATTATTGTACAAGGAACAAAAGAAAAATCTGTTATGTTCACATTAGCAGATAAACTTCAACCATTATATGAAGAAGGAGATATTATTGATGAAGGAACTCAATATGAACTAGAAGATATTCTAAAATAAAAAGGTTAGAAAATAAAATAAATATTCTATTCTTTTAATGTTTCTTATTTAGAGTAACTACACATGTTTCATCTATATCTTAATTCTATATAAATATTGAAACTTTACTATCATGAATTCTATTAAAATATTATTTTATCTGTGTCAAATATTAAATCTCAAGAAATCTCATATATAATTAGTCAAATTCAATAATCATCTATTTGTTCTTAATTTTCTATACTGATATATATATATATAAATATATGTATGTTTTCTATTGATTTAGTTTTCTAACAGCAATACATTAAATTTCAACAATAAAATTTTCCATAGGCAATAATAATAGATGTTCGATCAAAAAAGTCGCTTCATAGAATTGTTATCTCAATCTTTTCGAAAATGAATCTTAGTATTATATATTAAGAAATCAGAGAAGCTTCCCTCTTCAGTCGCTATTCCAATCATCAAAAACAAATCTTGAACGAATAGATGCTTTTATTTTGTGTCTTTTATATTGTAGTGAATTAGTTCCACATATTTATCGTTCCAAAATAGGTCAATGCCATCTGTTTGCTTTGGGCAGTTATGCCAGCAAAATCAATGGGACTAATTTTTTTTCAAGCATGACGTGTCGGGTTGGAATGTTGGTGATAGCATAAATGAAATAGCTATTTGACATCCACAACTCTCTTCTTGATTTGGTATTGGTGATGAATCTAAATATATTTTATAAATAAATGAAGGATAATACGCAAAAAATAGGAATGTTCATCACACGTAGCAGTATGGCCTGTTCGTGGCAATTCAACATATATCACATCAGGATTTAAAACTGAATATTGTTTGTAGAAATGTCTCGATAATGGTACAGGCAGTACTTGTTCCATATCACCTGAAATGCAAGATTTGTTTAGTCTCTTTTAATTTGATTGATTTCTCTTTTTTTAAATACCGTGTAAAACTAAAACTGGTAGTCGAGTCTTTGTTGATGGATATTTTCTATAATATTGATCGGTAGGATATCCTAATATAGCAGTTGTTTGAGCAGGACAATAAATATCCGCCATTATATGTATGGGACTAAATGTGTTAGCTGACATTCCTTTCATGAAATCGCATGAGACTGATTTATATTTTCCATTGCCAAAAGACCAAAGTTCAGAAAAATCATTGTTGAATTCAATCTTTAAAGAAAATTTATATGTTTTGTTTGTAAATCTAAATAACAATCAACATACCAAATTCGATTGACCTGGTAAACTATTTTCATATATTAATGGTGTTTTTTTCGAGAAAATGTCAAATAACAATCTTATCATTGATATTACATCGATTAATTCGATAGATTAATGCTGGTATTAATTGCATTAGTGTCGGATAGAGTAAAGATGCTATCTGAAATATTTATTTTATATTCAATTAGATTGATAGAAGATTCATCTTATTTCTGTACTTTTTTGCCATTTCAATAGTATTTGTTTTTAATAATGAAAGACACGATGAATTTCCTTCGAATTCTTCTATCATTTGATATGAATAAAGTGCATGCATTGAATTTGAATTTGAAATCGATCAGAACATCCTTGTTTATCTTGAGCACATCGAGAAAATAGATCCAAAAGGATATAATTGATATATGGATCAAATTCTATTAATGTAATTATATCAGTTGGTACAATTGAATCGAGTATAACAGCATCGACTTGTTGTTTATTAGTTGTTAAATGAAGATATCGTTGTAGAAGATAAGTACCTTGACTTGATCCCATAATTATAACACGTTGATTTGATTTTAAATAATGACGATTATGACCAATGATAACATCAAGTACATATTGTATATTACGTACTGTGTTTGTAAATGTATTGTGTTTTAAACGATATCGATTTTGTTCAATATATGATAAACAAGCAGAAAAATTTGACATAATCGAACTAGGACATTCTAATAAACTACTTTGACCAACACTTCATTTGTCAGTTGCATATACAGATATTAAACCATGTTGTGTTGCTACAATACTTATGGCTTCATTTTCCATAACATATATAGGCAGACTCCCTCCACCTGAATGACAAAAAACCATGAGATATATAAACTTATTAAAAAAATAGAAATTTATTCTACCTGGTATTCGCCATAGATGATGAGAACTATTTTCATGACCTAATATAAAATAACGTTTAACAAAGATTTGCATGGTTTCTGTACAGGTTGTCCAATTGGTGATAGCCCATGTGATAGCCTCATTCCAATCGATAGGCACATTAATAAACATACACTCAGCATAGACATTATCTTTTGTTTCAGTCTAAAAATAATTGAACGATGGTTTATTAAAGAATTCCAATGTGACATACGCCATCAGATAGAACAGAACATTTAGACCAATTTGGTTCAATTATGGAAAATTGACCAAGAGACAAGCAGTTCTGTGAAGTAGCAATCTTGGCTAATAGGTACAGTAAAACCGATGTTCTTTTACCAAACCATTTTCGATCGTCAAAGCTCATCATTCAGTAATAATCTACATAAATGATGCTTTTGTTCTTTTGAATGGATTGTGTTTTATGATAAAGGATTACCGAAAGTAATTACTTCGAATGTCATTAATGATTCAGGCGAAGATAAAGATCAATAGAATATAAGAATTGGATGAAGTATGTTGAAAGAAATGACAGTTATGATAAATATTGGCTTAGTTAAATACAAAGACAAACACGTTTACAAAATTTCCACCAGATCGGCATACTTTACATCTTTTACTGAAGATCGATGAATAAAATACGATATTTACACCAATTATTTCATATATATATATCCTGTTTATCACGATATATGAATATATATTTTTTTGTAAGAATTATCTTCATTTTAAACCCAGGATATCGTTTGAAGAGAGTAAACATCTACTGTTTCATCATTATATCAATTGAATCTGTGTGAGTTGAATCCAAGTTAGATCAGCGATTCCTCAACTGAATATTTTAATTCAAGATATTTTTTGTTATTTTCACGGTTGGCTGTTTTTTCTTTTGCTCTGCATTGATACAGTATTATGCTATGTTGTGAGTGCGAACATCAGTGCAGTTTCTGGTGCACAATAAAATGTTCATCTCCAAAGCTAGGACTTTTGGTTGCTTTTACCTAGAATCGTTACTTCTAGTCATTAGTGTTATACGGTTAAATTAACACATGGAGAGCATTCAACAATGACGCTCGATTAAAATTATTCTTGTATTCAGCCACTGTTTATTAACTAAGTATATGAAAAGAAGACATCGAGTATGTACCAACATCAAACATATCTCTGTTGAATTCTATGCAATGCTAATAATTCCAATCAAGCTTCGATGCTTTATAACATTCAAACTAGGGACGTGGTTGTGGATGTGACTGTGGGTATTGGTAGAAGAAATATCCATATACGAGCACGTACGCGCATAACCAAACGCACACACCCGCATACACATACAAATCCAAACTCACACCCATACCCCAATCCATATACCTACACCCAAACCCACATAATTTCTTGTACCATAATCGCGATAAAATCTCATTTGACTACAGATTTTTTAACGAAATACAATTAATCACGATTTTACGCCAATTTGTTTCGGTTTTGTCAAAATCACCACGATTTTCACGACGATATCGATAGCTACCAAGGGGGAAAATGAGTGATTTTGTGATTTTTTTGACTTTAAAAAGCATACACCCCGAGCAAAAGTCTTTCCCCTCTTTCTTATTATGCGATTATGGTTCATATCAAATTTATTACCCACTAAAGATATGACATAAGAGTTTTATTTCAATGTATCACGTTGAAATAAAACTCTTGAGGGTGCGGGTATGAGTGAGATTGTGAGCATACAGGTAAAAAATAAATGAGCACTATCATCCACACATACAACCACTCGCATCCCACACCTACACCCAATGATGAATCTCAGTTATCACTGTGGACGTCACTTTATAGGCAGGCGTTATGATACTACCATTGGTAAATATTCTTTTTTTAGTAACTCTCACATCATTTCATCTTGAATTTTATCATAGAGTGAAATACATTGGAGATTCGAAAAAGCAGAGATTTTACAATATTAGCTAATCTTGAAGGGAATAGGACTAGTTATTTTTTAAAAGTTAAAATAGAATATATCTCAAGCATGTGTTTTATCAAAAGTCTTAGTTGAATCACAAGTGTCAATGGTATACTGAATAGACTGATTAAAATTTCAGTGATAAAGAGAAGAAATGTTTTGGCTGCAATATTTCGTGCTCTCACCGAACGTCTGTTATTGTTCATCTCTGCCCAACAATGTCAAATAAATAAAATGCTTGTTTTTCCTTGAATCGAAGTTGACTCGTTCAATTTTGACAGAACGACCCGGAGGAATGAGCACTTCTTGTTCATCAGGATAGGCAGACCATGGAGAGACGTCCAGACTATGGGCGAGACATTCCTTTTCATCTACAACGTTCAGCACAAATAAAACATTGCCAAATTGTTCAGCTAACTCTTGGCTACGACTGCATGATGTAAATGCTTGAAAAGATCGTCGCTTGTCATCGCTTTCAGCCACACAGCGATAGTCGGCAATGATATCATCACTCAGTTGAGCACCTCGGTACACGGTGGTACTTACTAGTCCAGATCTACCTTGATATGGGCTTACGTATGAAGCAAGAATAACAGCAAAAGGACCCAACGTTTCAAGTCTACTTTGCCATATATGCTCATGATCTTTGTCACCAACGAGGCGCATTATCTGATTGAGAACTCTGTAGAGGAAGGACTCAAGCGAATAGAGATACACGCAAGTTCTGCCAATTTCTCCCCATGTGCCATCTTTAACTTTGTTCAACTGTTCGACTATCCATTTGGCTACACATTGTTCACCTCGTAGTTTGCCTTCATGTAAAATGCCCGACATAGTTTTCTCCATTACTTCACGCTTCCGACAGGTCCAAAAATTGGACGGCTCTAAGCCCAATAGTTGTCTAGCTTTCTCAATAAATATTCGCCTTGATTCTACGAAAATATGGAATGAGCTGGTGGGTGCGATGGGGTCCAACGTATAGCGTTCTTTCGGCAGTGAACTCTTTTTGCTGTTTACTTCTACACGATTTATAGGGCGTTGATTAAATTTGTCGCTGTTTGATATTTGCAGTAGCTGTTCAAAGTTAATGTGATAATTGTCAAAGACGACATGGGATTTCTTCGCCACGTATGCTTCCTCGATTATCTTGCTTTCAATATCAGAATACCGACTCCATTCAGGTGTTTCTGTCGTTGCCCATGGATCGGGATTCGATTGCCATAGCCATTCTGCCTGTTGTTGCGTTAATTGTGGTTCTACAGGCGTGGATCCCGCTGATATTTCTCCCATGTATAAGAAATGTGTAAAAAACACCTTTTTTCGCTATTCGTACAAGATAAAAATGTGAAATACAACAGAATGACTTTAATCATAAAGAAGAAATCGTCTGTATCTCTGATAAATTCGATCAAGAATTCATGTGGCCTTGAAAATATCTGGCGAAGTTTGAACTATTTATTTTAACTATCCCTCATTACACTCATTTGGAGATGCTCAAACTGCAATCAGTTAATAAGTAATCGCATTAATCCAAATTGAAATTCATCTTCACATTGGATATGTGAATAGAGAGTTGCAGCTACAACACTCTTATCAGTGACGTTGAAATATATGAGTTGAATGTAAAAAGAGTTTTTGTAAGTATGCAAACGCATCATACCGCTTGTCTCTTTTAGGGTAGATGTGGGTCTGAAGATGGGTGTAGGCGTGAGTGTTGGTGGCGTATAGGTGCGGGTGTAGATATGAGTTAAGATAATATACCCGCACCAAGATGCATACGCATACCCATACCCATACCCACACATACTCAAGGGGATAACGACTGACTTTGTGACTTTTTGGCGGTAACACGGGTGGTGCACCCCAGACAGTTGCTCGCCGAACATTGCTCTCACGATACTTGCTTCCCAATGACAGTTGCTCCACGAAGCTTTGTTCTCCAATTTCACTTGGTATTGAGCTACGTCTTTCTCATTGACAAGTTAAAGATAATTTTTAGGAACTTAAAAATCAATGAAATGAAGGAGAGAATAAAATTATCATAAATCCATGCAAGAATTGAAGATGCTGAGAAATTCACGACATAATTTTAAAATTATAGTTAGTTTTACTAAATATCATCGAAGTTGAAAGAGGTAGAACCATAAGAATAGAACTGCATTGAGGAAAACAGAATAAATAAGCTAGTGAAATACTATAAACCGGTAACAGAACCATCATCTAAATAAAAGGAATAGAATGGCTATATTCTTTTCTTTTTCATACTTTCTTTAAACTACTTATGTGATCCCATATTTTTGCACTATAACTTATTAGTTAAACTCCACTTATTCGAAATGTAATGATAATTCAGTAAAACTAGCTATAATTTTAAAATTACGTCGTGAATTTCTCAGCATCTTCAAATCTTGCATGGATTTATGATAATCTTATTCTCTTCTTCATTTCATTGATTTTTAAGTTCCTAAAAATTATCTTTAACTTGTCAATGAGAAAGATGTAGCTCAATGCCAAGTGAAATTGGAGAGCAAAGCTTCGGGGAGCAAGTGTCGCGAGAGCAAATGTCCGGGAAAAAACTGTCTGGGGTGCACCATTCATGAATTCTTTTTTGGCTTAAAATAATTTTTGTGACTTTAATGACTTTAAAAACACACATACCTGGACAAATTCTGTTTCTCCTCTTTCTTATTAAGCTATCACACTTCATACACATCAAATTTATTATCAAGTAAAGATAATGACAGAAGAGTTTTATTTCAGTATTATCTGTATATAACATTGAAATATAACTCTTTTGTCATTATCTTCACTTGGTAATAAATTTGATGTGCATGCACTATGATAGCATAATAAGAAAGAGAAGGAAAAGAGGGTGTGGGTGTGGGTATGGATGTGAGGTGTGGGCATGGATGAGGTGTGGGGTGTAGGTATGGTTGGAGTGGGTGTGGGTGTGGGTGTGGGTGTAGTTCTTCTACCAGCCATATCCGCACACAACCCCATTCACGCGCACATTCCCCTCAGACCTAATGCGACATACTGTAAAAAAAGAGTAGCGTTTACAGTGATAGTGAGTATTCAATGGGACTGTTAATGAATATGACATTGAAACAAGAGAGAAAATTTATGGGCTGTCATATCCTTGAAAAATTAAAAAAGCATCAAAATCCATGAATTTGTATGCACCTTCTCTCATCGTTTATTATAACTGATCAAAATCTATAGAAGTAAAAGTTATGCTTTTCTTTTAGAACTTATCCGGAGAATGATTTAATCATTAGTAATTACTTTTCTTACAATATTCTATCAAAATACATTCGTTTATGTTATTTTATCTTTAAATAAATTGCCGTTGTCTACATACATGACATAATATTACAATTGCTTGTGATATCTTTTCACGGCTCATGAAAACAGATTTATCAAAGTGAAGCCGAATGCATATAAAAAGATTTTTATTATGATTGATAACTATCATAATAGCTTAAATTATCTTCATTTCTCGACTCTTCATAATAGTACACTTCAACTCAAGAGAAGACCTACTAAAAAGCCAGGCAACGCAGCTAGAAAAAAATTTTCTATTTAGGATGAAATTTTCTGAACACAAAAGTCTTGTAGCAAAATATTGATTTTACTTCAAATGCAATCGAGACCAATTAGTTGTTTTCTTTTCTCAATTTTCAATATCGTTAATTATTTGTAAAAGAAACTATTGGAATCCTTGATAAATTTTGAATGACAATGTTATTGAAATAATCCTACATATTCTTGTTATCACTTTTTCATTATCTCAATCATATAAAATGCTTCATGCTTTATATGATGTGATCACCTTTCGATAATCTTTTAATTCTTCAGATATTGCGATTCTATGAGTTCATACACCATTTTTTCCTTCTTTGATTTGTTTTTTTTATTTTTTATTGTTGGAATTTTACATATTGATTTTTTTATGGATATGTAGGTTTATGTAAAGAGAAGACCTATACCGAAATCTGAAGGGCTCGTTTGAGCAACTCTTCTATGCTGTCAATCATGCCTTACGTGAAATGGCTCATATTAATAATGGACTTATTTGCCATTTAATTCAGTACTTATAGTAAGAAAAACGTTAAATTAAGAAAAAAAAGAACTATGATAATGAAAAATAACGATCGAATGGCAACAATAAAAACGAACAATTGGATGTCCGTAAAAAAAGACGGAAATACAATTTGTGTTCAAAATGTGGAAATATAAAAGACAACATTTGCTGATCATTGATTGCCACGAGAAAAGAATTCTCATCGTTTCGAGGTTTTACGCTTTTTTTATTTTGTATCAGTATTATGAAGGCCAAGAACATTCAGTTCAACATTTTAGTTCTGATGGGCCTGTGCTAACAGGCTTTTACAATAAATTTCCTGTTTGTTGCTTTTTCTCTTGACCATCATAAGTTGTTGTGTGTAAGTTATCTATCATTGTATTTTATTAGGAATGTTGAACAAAACGACAGGACACGTGCAAAAAAATCAAATCAGCTACTTGATGTGTTGACAAATTTAAAAAGAAAAAAAAATCAATGGAACAACCTTCATTTTCAATAAAGATGATAAGATAGCAATATAATAATTAAAAAATCGAAGTTTTAATTTTGATTTAATTCATTTCTAATTAGCAATTGAGAATAAACAGATTCATTATCAATTCTTCCTGTATGAAGTCTATTATTATTTTTTCGTTTAACATAACGATTGTATAATATATATATAAATCCGAGGAGTACGAGAACAAATATAATTGAACATATCAGGAAAATTGATATGAAACCTTTGTCTATAAATTTTGTAGCTGTTTGAAAATTTGATTCATCATGGGTCCGTGATATTAGTAAGTTTGTATATTCACTAGAAACAAATACAAAATATGTTATAGAACTCGAGAAAGTAATTCGGTATTTCGAATGAACTAGAGTAATGGATATGATTGTTTGTATTGATAATCAAATCATGTGGACAGTCATAACCCAACTCTGATTAATTTTCAGTAAAAGAACTGCTTTTCAAATGATCATCAATTATTAAATAAAAACAACCAATATAATTGTTTATTGAACACTATTCGAAGCAAATAGAACAACATATGCTCATACTAATTAAGTTCATGGCTAACTACGACTTATTGATAGAAGAAAAGTTAACAATCGATGTATAGTTCTTCACAAGAGACATATTTAAGATACGGACTAGATAAATTTCTCAGTGAAGGCACATAATACGAAAAAAGTTGACCTTGTCCATCCGTATCCTGCTACTATTAGACTTATTCAACTAGATTATGTCTAACAGGCTATTGAACCCCTTCGAACTGTAGTCGTCTTAGAAATGTGCAGAGCATGATAGTCATCGAATGGAATAAAAACCGAAAAGAAATGTATTGATTGCATTAATTAATACTTGCAGATATATTCATGATTTCAAGGATCACACAAAAGCAGACTTCCGCATAATATTCTGTCGATATAGAGAGTGTTTTTTTTTGTGAGGATTCCCGACTTATCTAAGCAAATTTAATAGATTGAAAGAAGAGATCTAATTGTACACTGCATGCATCGTATTGATAACTAACCGTTTTGCTACAACAGCACGCGTTTTGACAATTGGTAATTTTTGACATATTACAGTTGCTGGTCGATTACAAGATATTTCATCACATGAAATCGATGGTAAGGAATCAGATCGAAAATCAACGTATGCACACATTTTTGATCGATTTTTCTCGTTTGTGGATAAATTTGTTGATAACATTAATTCTTCATAACGTTGATGAAATCTTCTTTCGCATAAACTATGAAAATCATTCAAATCTAGTAAACTTGTTAAAGTACTTCCATCGGTTGTGTTATATCGCATACGAGTACGATTTTGATGATCAGCAAAAATATCAATATGTGCAACACCAGATGATGTGTAACTATGTCGACGTAAAAATAAGAATTTTATCAAGGAGAATATTGTCCATTTTTCAGGTAAAAATAGCTTAGCATTATCACGTTCACATTCAGCTTTTGCATCATTCCAAGTAGTTTCATGAAAGGATACTTTGTAACAATAGTCATTCACAAAGTGATAATCTGTATCATCACCACATGAATAATCTATTGATGTATTAACTGATATGATTGATGAATCGTCATCTGTCGTTGAAGGAATTGCGGTTAAATTAAATTTGAGATGTTTATCGACACAAACTGGTATAGAAAACATTGATGAACATTGATCTGATTCAGTAAAACATTGTTCATAAATCCAATGATTATCAATGAGAATTTTTTCGCGACGAAGAACAATACAATTTTGGTCAATTGATTTTGATGTTTGAAAACATTTTCTAATAGAACGATCTGCTGCTGTATTATTATTCATTATGTCTAATGTACGATCAATCCAAAAATATCTTGTATCATTAAGTATATTTGAAATATAACCAAATGAAAATCTATCAAGATGACTTGCAGTTAGCGTTGATATTGGTACTATGTCTTGAATTTCTAAAATATCATTTATTTTTGCAAGCATACCACCAATAGATTTACAGTAGGATCGTGCAGTTAAGACAGAATATTTTTTTACTGACAAATCAATGTGTACACATCGTCGTTCATCTTGAGTAACTTGAAAATCTAAAATAGTAAGAATATTTCTTTTTTTGTCTATTTAATAAACAAATTTTGATGTTTTCTTTTCTCTCACTCCGAGGACATCTTGGCTGCATGATATACATTGAATATATCGTTGAATTGCTTGTATTTCCACATGTATATAAGAAATTACCTTGACATTTTTGACTACAATTATAGTTTAGAAATGTAAATCTTTTATCTTGTTTTTTTCTCATTAGAATATTCGTACATAAACATTTATTTGAATTAAGAAGAGCATATTGTTGTTTATAACTTTTACATAATTCTAAACAATGACGTGGATGAACATCATTTATATGATTCAAATTAAATTGATATATTTCTGATTGATTGGTAAAATTTAAATGTATACAACTATCATAGTCGAAATCTGGATATAGTGGAAATTGTTTATACGTATTGTCAAAGCTGGGTTGAATTAGATTTTCAGCTACATGTAAGATAACAATGGTATTTGTATTACCACAGCGTTCATGTGGATTACCTGAAATTGTAAATAATTATATGAATCTGTGTAGTCATTCATTTGATCACGTATAAGTCCAAAAATCAAATCAATTGAACAATTGATTTTTAGAGTAATAAAAGAAAATAATATTGGGTTGATGCAAAATTAACGACCGTTTTCATTGATTCTAAATTTATTCAACAATACAACACCAAAGTACACTCAAAACATATTTAAATGATCATTCTGGAGCATAATCGCCATCTACTTCAATAACTGCTTCCCATTTGCTTGGCAAACGATCGATTCCACGTGCAAAAAAGTGACGATTCTTGGATGCAATCCACGCTTTGACGTCAGCGACAAGATCGTCCAAATCATCGTAGACTTTGCCCGTCTGCCAATTTTTGAGCGAACGATTGACGTGATAGTCTGTAGGAGCTTCAGCGGGAGAATATGGTGGGTGCTCAAGCAGTTCCCATCCTTTGTCGCTGACGTCAAAGCGTGGATTGCATCCAAGGATCGTCACGTTTTTGCACGTGGAATCGATCGTTTGCCAAGCAAATGAGAAGCAGTTATTGAAGTAGATGGCGATTATGCTCTAGAATGATCATTTTAACATGTTTTGAGTGTACTTTGGTATTGTATTGTTGAATAAATTTGGAATCAATGAAAACGGTCGTTAATTTTGCATCAACCCAATACAAGAGTTATGAATTTGTAGCTTTTCCTATCAGATATATTGACAAGTAAAAATAAATCTGTTAACTATAAAAATTGTCAATAAGTATCACTTTCTGCGAATGTTCGTTTCATGAAAAGGCAAAAAGATTTTTAATCAGATCGATCAAGCAATGCCTAGTTTAGCCCTATTTTTTGACAATTTTTCTGTGTAAGTATTTTAGTACAGTAACCTCAAGTATAGCATGTACATCGAAAGCTGATCTAGTATTTTATTTATCGTTTATTGAGTTGAGGAGTTCGAGAAACTTCAAAAATTTGAAATTCGAAATCAAGAAAATAAGATATTTTCGTTTTACATGGCTTGTTTAGCTTTTCATCAATCATTGTTCTACTAGCATGTTCTCTTTTTTTCATTTCAAAATCACTTGAAACCAAGAAGCACATCAGTGTGAACTTTTGTGCATGATGAAAGTTCAGTGGTAAGATGTTTTCTCATTGATAAAATATTGAAAAATGTTTTCCTGTTTTGAGAAAAGAAAAATACCAATATTGATCTGTCAAACATACCAGGGCAAGGGTTTCCACAATCTTTTGTACTGTATTTTGCATAAATTCCTTCCATATCAAATATCTGTAAAATAGCAGTATTAACACAATAACATTTATTCATATTTATAACAACCAAAATTGTTCTAAGCGTTTTACAAACAGATATGCATAGTTCATGTGTTAAATGATTTGATATCATAGCTGGTAAACCAAGTGTTAATGGTTTACTATAACAAGTTTGTTGAGAGTTGAAACCAAGCATTGATTTTGTTCTACATAAAACATGTCTTGGTTTTGAACAATTATTGATTTGAGTATTGCTTAAAATAGTACTTCTTTTTTTCTCGTCGGTTATTGAACGTGTCAAAACTAAACATGAATCATTTTTTATGCTTGAGTTGCTATCTTCATTTGGATTAGTCATTTGAAATTCATTTATAGATGAGAGATTGACATCAATATTAGACATTAATGATGAAGAACTTTCAAAATGTGATTGAAATAGATCAAGGTTTTCTTCAGTATTTGATGCATCTAAGAAAAAATTCTTTTATTTATCGTTATAGATCATTTTCAGTATAGGTTGGTGCTCACTAGCTTCTATATGATATTCAAAATCTCTGTTTCATAATTTATGATTGTCAGATCATAGTTGTTTTTTTTTATATGAAAGTTATTTGTTTTTTTTTGCCATAGAATTTTTCTTTATCTGGTTGAAGCTCTTTGTAAAGCTTGAATCATATAGATCCCTTGTCTATAGCCCATTCAAAGAAATTACGCCTACCACCTTCAATTTTAATTCTAATAGAAATATTTTCAAATATTCATATCTGTGAACAATGTATTTAGTAAATTCGTAAAGGATCGATAGAACTGAAAATACTCATGTTTGTGATGAGAAACCATTGGTAGACAATTCGGCCTAATTTCGACTATAGTGGCCACTATTCACCGTATTGTCAAAACAACGCTCATATAAACATAGTGAGCAGGTGGTTGTTTGATACTTTAACAATTGTCTATCTTTTGATCGCCATTATAGCGTGGCATACTCATACTTATTCTCTGAGTAAAATACCAACAGTAGTGTGAACAAATGTACCAGATGAAAACCGAAAGCTATGGACAACTACTCGAAAATAATCTAATAGACTCTTCTCGGAGAATTTACTTGTATCAAGAAGAAAGAAGCCAAGACGAACTTGCCATTGTGATGTATATTGAGCGATTTCACCTGCTAAGATATCAATCATAATATTCATGAGTTTATGTATTGCTTTGTTATTCATATTCATATCATCAACAATACTTGATGTAAGTTTTAGTCGTTTAGTATACCGTTCTTCCAATTCTGACAAATCAGAACAATGATTTCTTGCTTCTTGAATTGTCTTACGATCATTCGACATCCGATAACAATCTGTGTTTATGTCAAACCATGGTGGTGGACACATAGCCATGTTTGAATTAAGACTTAATCCATAAATTGGATAATATGTAGTATTAGATGATAATGAATCCTCATTCACAGGATTTGTTATGCATAAACGATTAAATAACATATGCGAATTCAAGGAATAGGGGTGTACACGTAAACAACCGCTATCTAATACATAATATGTACTAAAATTCCTATTAGAAAGATTTGAATTATTTGTATTGATAGTTGTTCTTGTTGGGCATTTCCATGACGGATCGATAGTAACATCATCATCAAAATCAATTGAAACAACCGATTTAGTTAAGTTTAATTTTTCAATAATTTTTAGAAAGATATTCCAAGTTACATTTCCATCATAAATATATCTCATTGATGGTGATGGACATGAATTTGAATATCTTTCATAGGCAGATATACATTTTTTTAATTCTTTTATATAAACAAAACCAATTGGACATGTCGCATTTAAATCATATATAGCCCATATACGTAAGTCTGTTCGTGAACCACATTTAAATTTATGTTGAATTTCCAAATCGCCTAATGTGTTATCACAATAACGATCACAACTATTATTTGATAAAATTGTTAAATTAAGTGCAGCATCAATATCTAGATTTAATCTTCGGGACGTTATACATAAGCATTGATTGTTATCACCATTGAAAGCTAGAAATAAATTTCCAGATGTCTTTGTTTTTTAGATAGAAAGCTAATGTTCTATAGGTTTTTATGCATGTTATAATTCACAATTGATAGATCCAAAATAAAGCGAACTTTTGTAATCATTATTAGAAATTGAATACTATGATCTTTGTTCAATATAATAATAGAATGAAGCTATTACATAGAAGAGTTATTTCAAATGATTCAGAGATCAGAAATACTAGTAGTAGTCAGGATCGATCACTCCTTGATTTACAGCCCAGATAGAATGAACGAAACAACTAAAATTGCTCCAACAGATTAAAGAACGCTTTCAATTATTTTTCAGATGTCAACTAGAAAGAAATATGTCAACTTTTAAATGCTAGAAATAATTCTCAACATCAACCATTTCTATTAGAAGATGCTATATTTTCTGCTAAACCATTATCCTTTTTAATATTCGAACATTTGAATTTTTTCAGAATATTTAATAGCAATATTTTATTTCCTCCTATGATTGCTATTATTTTTTTGATGGTATTTATGAAATATATAGTCTTCAATACCTACTCTACCAATATTTCTTTACTATCAGTGAAGTTCATTTGTATGTATGTTAAAGTCTATCAATAATTTATGATAATGCTATTCTTTAACAATATGGAAAAAAGCTTGTTAGCGCAGCCCCTTTGGGGCTGAAATGTGGAACTCACATATCTTCTTTACTTTCACTTTGCTGATGGCAACATATATAATGTTTAAATTCTCTCAGAGACGATAATTCTTTTCTAATGATAATTGATTGTTAGGAAATGTTGTCGTTTTTCATTTATATACTTCGAGTAGAACCTTTTTTTCTCGTTGCTATGTGTCTGTAATGGGGGGGGGGGGGGGGGGGAGCCGCATATATTTGACCTTAAAACTTACACTCACTATTTTCTTCGAAAATATGTGTGAGTTCCACAAAATAGTAAATGAAAACATTGAGTAATAGATGTCTGAAAGATGATGGTTTTCAACACTCTCCATATGGTCCGATACACTCATCAGAAGCTTGTAAACTATCTAGTTCGATCGTTCTAGCAAGTTACTTTTATTAATTAAAAAAGTCATTTCAGAAACTATTTCTTTTAATTCTGTTAATAAATGTTATATGTTCGGCAGAAAAAAAAACGAACCGTATATCTAACAAATGCTTTCAAGTTTCAATTATTAATTTCCCTCGCTTTTTCTGGTAGAAAGCTTTTCTTTCAAAATCCAAAGTAACTCTATTGATAAATTCATGGAACATTGACCAGCAATGCGCAGAATTTTGTCGAATAGCGTATGATACGCAACGTGTTCTCAAAAACAGTGCAAGACAGCCTTTCAGATATTTTCTTTTCGTTGAAAAATTCTTTTAATTGTTTTACACATCATTTTTTGAGTTATTTGAAATCATGTCTTGGTAAAAGAGAGCATCATTTTCGAGATTGAAAGTTACTTGGATGTTCTTCATAAGAAAAATGCAGTGTATCGCTTAATTATTCATACGATGCTTAATGTGCTCTAGTGGTGATATTTAACGTAATTAAAATACTAGAATAGATAACAATGATTAAAAAAGATTCTATTTCCTATGAATATGAGAAAATCATTCGATAATTATTCGTCCTTAACATATTTCTTCTTCTACCTATTGATTTTGTCGTAGCATTTTGATCAAGACATGCAGCTGCACATCGTTCCAATTTATTCAATGGGGATTTAACTGATGATTGATCAATTTCAACTTGAAATGTATCATAATTACGAGAAGTATTCCATAATTCACATGATACAAATTGAATTCGATAGTTAAATAAATGAGCATGTTGTGTATAAAAATTTTCTTCAGCATATGCTGAATATGTTCCTCTACCTCCACATGTATTATCTGTTCTAACATGAAGATCACCTGGTTTTTGACATGATAATGTACAATATTCATCTCTCTGTCGATTATGATCCATAAGACCACTGCCTGAACATCGACAAATATTATCTTGTATATAAATAATTGGTGTTTCACATAAAAGAAAACATAATGTTGGTTCCATATACGAACTTATAAAATAGCTATTATAAAATACTTGTGTATAACAGCCAACATAATGATATGAATTGTAAGCTGAATGTGCCATAGAAATCATGATCCAAAGAAAAATTATTCTTAAATCAAACATTATATGCTGGAATAATATAAGAAAATGTTTGATGAAAAAAACAAATTTACAAATAGTTCTAAGATACAAAACAAGAAAAAAGAAATATGAGATGTTTAGTAATTATTTGATATCAAAAAGCAGATAATAGTTTTGAAAAAAAAACAAAACGATGACCTTTTACTTCATATTATCGATATTTGATAGCACAAGTTCCGAGTATTGTGTTTCTAGACGGGAAATCTTAGCCTCAAAACATCTTCTTATTCTCTTTTGTTTACCTTTTAATGTCACGTTGTACTTTAAACAAATAGATATCTCAAGAAGAAAGTCATCAATATGTCTGTCATGAATTGTGAAAGGCAATTGAATGGATCCAAATTTTACTCTATTTATTGCAATACTTCTTTTCAATCATGTTTCACAGAAATCTTCTATTTATTATTGCCATAGCAGAAAGTGAAGCATAAGAATGTTGTTTTGAAATGAAGAAGATCGCATCCGATTTTTCTACAGATTTATCTTTTAAATATATCCCAAAGTATCTTCTCTCTGTTCGATGTATTTCAAGAATCAATGCGTCATTGTAAATGTCAAAAAGCGAAAAAAAATCGAAAATTTTCACTGAGCATCATCAAAATTTGCATACTATTATTCGTTGTATCAAAGAATAAATAAGTTTTGTTTTAAAAACAAAAAATTGAATCTCTTGAGAGTTAAGAGTGTGAATGAATGAGCAAAAGCTAAATTAACAAACTGATGAAGTAAAATGATAAGAAAATAAATGGATAAATGAATAAATAAATGAGTGAATATTTAATCAAATAAATAAGGCAATAAATAATAGTAATAAAATTTTCTTTCTTGTGTATTATTGTCATTTTAAAATCTCTGAAAGTGTTTTTTAATTGTTAACAAAAAAGTGAGCTTGTTTATTTGTCAGTCATGTTGAGAAAAACATTGCTTATTTAAATAAGATAAATGTTTGTTTTGGTAAGAGAAAAATATGTAGCAGTTACCATTATCTAGATTCCGTCTCGACAAAGTGAATTATCAGAGGATTCGATCAAACTCACACCCACCCTTTGTAAGACTAGTGAGAAAACTAAGTGTATTCGTAGCACTAGTTTACTTTAAACGCATTAAAAAACCGAAGATCCCAGGTGATTAGTCGTCTATTCTGTAATTCATGAGATCATATTTGTGGAATAATTTAAAGACGTTTGTACTATTTTGTACTTTACGAGGCGAAAGACAAAAAATGTATTATCCATTTGCAAGAGTAACTTCAGGAGACTAATCAAGAGCTGCTTCAACAATAAGAAAAAGCCAGAGAGAGTGATTCTTTTGAAATTTTATGCATTAACTTGTCCTTCTCTAGCTTTTCTGATACGCTTCCACTCATCCCTGAAGAAGATCTTTTCTCGTAGTTTAACACCAATGTGGATGTAGAGATTCGAAAAAGATAACCTTGGAAAATTATGAAAATACTTATCATTCAACTCACGGTCAGTTTTTTATGCACATAACGAATATCAGATTTTCTTTTCATTGTAGTTGTGTTGAAAAGAACAAAAAACCACTTTTTAGATGTTTTCTGCCAAAATTCTATTTTGACCTGTTTTCCTACAAAATACATATAGTTTCATTCGTTTATTGATCTTTCAAACTGCTAGAACTTTTAGAATATTAGAAAATCTCGAATTTTGTAAATTTTAAAAGTTTTGATATTTTCATCAACAAATATCAACTTTGAAATAATTTACACTAATCAGTTTTTGTTCAGTCTTTAGTGTTGTTTTCAAATGAAATTTTGCTTCAAGACTTAGACAAAATCCTAGGTTTCATAGGCAAAATACTATTTTTACTGAAAAAAATTTTCTAAATATTACGTAAACATATGCCACCATTTTATTCAGATTTTAACATTACATCCGATAATACGACAATCAGCATTTTATAGAATGGGTCTAACTTTTGACTAGATAATTTTTTATAATATAACCAAAAATATCTTTTGATGTACAATGCTTAGCTGTTGGGTTTCATAGAGAACTAAGTTTTTTATCCATAGAATCCTTTAAAAAATCGAAATATTCTTCAGACGTCCGCGTATGTATTAGGCTTCTTCCTTCCTAGTGTCTGGTTTTGGCAGATTCCTTTTTACCCGCACGTTCTTTTATGGATGGTTTCTTTTTTTCGTTTTATAATAAATAATCAATTCAACATGAATACATGAAAGTTCTTTATGAAAGTTTGCCAAATCGTTCATTGCAAAGCAACACCAAGTGAAGACACCTGTTTAAGCATCTATTTCATAAATATCAAGTAGTTGGTTGAAATAAACATTGATTGTCATCGAAGAAGACAGTAATGCTGTCAAAACATGATCAAATCTGTTTCGTTATATTGTTCTGTCATTCGAGTTTGTTTTTTTTTCCATTGGAAATTAATGTGAAACAAACATTTAAAAGAATCTTTATTAGAAATGAAACTTCATAAGATCTATACTCTTTGGATGGATCTGTCTGTTGAAAACAAGAAAAAGAGAAATATATTTGTCAATACAGCTGCTACTCTTGCTAATTATGTGACATGATGTTTCAATATATAATGAAAGAAGCATCGAGTTAGACAGCATGTTCTATGACGAAACAAACTATCATGCTGAGAAATACACGAAAATCAACAAAATGATTGCATAAATCAACCATTGTCTATTTGTTGATTCCATTATAAGAAAGGTGTGTTTTCTTTCCTTTCGAGAGACACTTGAACATATTTAACGAGTATGAAGAAAAAAAAAGAAATTTCATTCTTTTCGAATGAAGCTAATGATGATAGACGACTAACTGTATCTGTGCTACCTACCGTGTAGATAGATGTGCATATGTGTGATTTTTCAAATATGATTCGTTAGTTAGCATCGTTTGACTAAAAAAGAATGTCATGTTCTTCCTTCAATATTTAATTGAGTACAAGCAATGAGATTACAATAACAGATAATCTTCAGTTTATTATATGATTATTCTTTCTATATGTAAATCTATTTACAGTTCACGACTTTCGTCTTCCTTTCTAAACAAAACTCTATTTATTTGACAAATATTTCTATCTTAATTTCGAATAATATGATATAGAAACAAGCACGCTTATTATAATTGGTGTCAAAAGGCGTTGTCGTTTTGACATTTTTTGTTCTTCTTCCTTTTTCTCGATATTTATTTGAAGTTTTAACTTTATATAATGCAGAGATATGAGAGGTGATTGATTGACTTTTGCATAGATTGATGTACAACGCATGCCGTTGTATATATCGTCTTTCGTAAACAAATATTGAATGAAGACAACTACTAAGACGCATGAATAGACACATAAGATAAATGACTTTATATTATATAAAACTAATTGGTTTGTACTTAAAAGAAATTCAATACAATTTACTTCGTACTTTCTTCTCATTGGACAAGTTGTCGACAAGTGCATCCTATAATCATCATTATATGTATATATATATTTTTTTTCTTTTTTTCATTGGTTCGATAATAGCATACATATATATGTATATCTATGTGATGATCGTATACATATCAAATGGAGTAATTTTAGCTAAGAATTACAGCACTATTCTTTTCAGCTGGCACTTTTCTCAGAATAACGACATACTTATGTCGAAATAACGAGAGAAAAGAAACGGATATAAAGCTTCACTATGATCATCTATAATTAAGCACTGGCTGGTTGAATAGTGGCAGAAGAAACACAGTCAGTGCGCTATGCTTTGACAACAACAGAGAGAAAGAACCTATCAGAATACGCGACAGGAGAGAGAAGAAGAGCACGAATAAAAAGTGAGAAAATATATATATATATAAAGAGAGAAGAAGAAAAGAAAAGAAAAGAAAAATAAGATACTTCTCCATCAAAATAGAAGAAGTAATGATGAGTAGTACAACAAGAAATATTGTTGAAGACGAAACAATGACTGGTAAAAAAATCTTTATATTTTTTTATATTAAAAAAAAAAGAAAAAACTTCTTTTGTTGTTTCTAAATAGAATCCGATAATCGTAAAAGTTTTCTTATATCAAATCTTTTATCAGCTGAAACAACACTTGAAACAGAAGATGATGATGATGAAAGTATTTCAATTGAAGAAAAATGTCAAAATGATTCTAAATTACATCGAGCATTTCCTAAACCAATGTCAACATCAACGATATTTCCACGTTTAATGTCTACAAATGATTTTTCCTATCTTTATTATCTTAGTTATCAATATTTTACAATGCAAATGTTAAAAAATGGTCAAATATCATTACCAACAATTAATTCATCAATAAAAAAACCTTTATCAACAATAACAACAACACCACCAACATCATCATCATCTTGTTCATCATCATCATCACCACCATCACCAAATCCAATAACATCAATAACAAATTCACGTTATCAATGTGATGGTTGTTTAAAATCTTATTCAACATTCGGTGGATTATCTAAACATAAACAATTTCATTGTATAGCACAAATAAAAAAACAATTTCAATGTAAATTTTGTGAAAAAACATATAATTCATTAGGTGCACTTAAAATGCATATACGTACACATACATTACCATGTAAATGTAAAATTTGTGGTAAAGCATTTTCACGTCCATGGTTATTACAAGGACATGTACGTACTCATACTGGTGAAAAACCATTTCAATGTGAAATATGTTGTCGAGCATTTGCTGATCGTTCAAATTTACGTGCACATATGCAAACACATTCGGAAATTAAAAAATATCGATGTACAAAATGTTCAAAAACATTTTCACGTATGTCATTACTTAATAAACATATGGAAAATTGTTTACAACCAACGACAACTAACAATACTGATGATTGTACCAGTACGGCTGCATTTTCAATTTGACATATTTTTTTTCAAGTATTTGGCAAGTATTTTCCTTTTTTTTCTTTTTTTCTTTCTTGTTTGTGTTTTCCCAGTTCAATTTCTGTTGTGTATTTATATATTTAATTAATTGACCTTCTTATAACTCACATACATTTCTTTTTTCATTGTCACACTGTTTTCTTGTTCCTTTTTGTTTTTTTTTCTTGCTCGCTTTATATTAAAAAAGAAAAAAACTAATATATTAGATTTTATGTTTGTTTTGATATTTTTTTTTTCTTTTGCAAAGTCCGATGAAATGATAAGAAACTTTATTTTGACAAGTTGTAAGTTTACGCAAGGTTTAAGACTTGTCGGCAATCATTGTTGTCTTGTGTCTATTCATCATCATCATTGAGAACAAACGACTTTTGTGCTCATAAATCACCTTTCCTTTTCCTTGCTTAATCTATATATATATTCTCAAAAAAGCGAACAACCGTTAAATTGAACATAAGCATAGTTCCGCTTTAACAAGTATTAATGATGAGAAAACAGACTTCTCAATTGTTGCCGCTTCCGCAGGTTTGAAGATAAATAAAACAGAAGAAAAAGAAGAGTCAGTATATTGATACTTAAATCGATATTGACTTAGATTGACGTTTTAGACTCTATGAAAAAAAAACAAGATTGAACAAGATAATAACCTGTTTGACTATTGGCAAATTGTTTAGAATATATTTTGACTATAGTAATAATGACTATAGAATATAAAAGAAAAAGCGAGGAATCTTGTTGTTTTCAATGTACTTTAACTAATAGATAGATCTCATTATAATCTGTTTGTCTTTTTCTATATTCGATATTTGGATTTGCCCATAATTGTTTATATTTAATATCAGTCCACACAAATGTACTAGTATCGATTTATTTTGCCCTTTAACAACTATCATTTGGTAGCTTTCACTTCTTGCCAACCTGCTCATTTATTATTCGAGCTTTCCCATTATCATCATCATCATCATCATCATCATCATAAGTTGATTCATGTAATGAGTTCATGTGAACGTGTCTGTTAGTGTTATTACAACTGATCATTCGAAGAGAGAACGTTTGTGAGTGCTGTTTATCATACATATAGACGGAGAAAAATGTTTCTTGATTGACAAGTCGTGTGTATCAAACACACGTATATAATAACAGATGACAATAAGTCAAAAAAATTAACTTGTACATATTATATTCGATCAACGTACTTTATATACATTTATATAATGAAAGAAAAATCTGAATGGTTGCTATTAAAAATATATGAGAATATTTTGAGTGATATACCAGAAAATGTATATCTTTCATCTTATTTGCAACGAATCGTTTAATGGAAAATATTCATCTTCATTGAACTTTATAATAATAATAATACTTTCTCTTTTTCTATTTTATTTATATAAATTCCCAACGGTACAACTTCTTTCTTTTATTTGATGTTAGCTAATCGTATGTTTCAGGATGAGTGATAATATTTTTTATTTTCTATTTCTTTTTTCTTTCTTTTTTTTAAATTATCTAAATAAAAATTTTTGATGATATATATGCGCCTATTATGTTCAGTCAGTAATGTCATTAGAACTAAATGAGTATTAGCAGATGATTCCCAGAAATAGGAACATATATATGCGCATGCCGTCTATATAGAATAGAAATGAATAGATCTATTTAGCACGTGAAACAGTAGCTTGAGAAAGAGAACGTATGGATATACAAAAGCATCTTTTCTAATTATCATTTGACATATAGCACGATTGTCGGAGGAGGAAAAGTAGAGACATCAGGCTTGATGATGATAGGCATCATCACTTTTACTATCACCGGGTGGTCTGTTGTTGCAAATTCCAATGGTTTATATATACATATGTATATATAAACATTTCGTCTTTCAACACTTGTCGTCAATGCTAGTTTGGTTATTAGATGCTAATATAAGTAGAGAAAAGTACAAAAAAAAGAAAAAAAAAAATCAATTTTGAGTTTTTGACATTTGTATATATACACATATATATATATTTATGTATGAAATTACAAAAGGGCATAGAATGTAATAGAAAGACACAATAAGGAATATTGATTTTTAAAAACTTTCTATATTGACAAACTATGACTGTTATAAGTATCGAATAACTAAACATCATTGACATGCACTAATCGTAAGAGCATAACTTTAGTTTACGTTAACCTTAACAAAAAAAAAAGATTAAGTTCTTATACAGTGGTTGACTTGACATTTTTTTTTTGTTTCTCTCTGTCTCTCTATACATATTGACATAAAAAAGCGTTTTTTCCGACATATTCTTATTGATTCTAAAAGGTTTATATGTCTGTCAAGCAGAAAGGTGCATATTGGCGTGAAAAATGACTTTCTAATGGCACCACTATGCCAATAACAACTGAGCAGGCATGGATTTGCCATGCACATATACATAATAATTCGTATATAATTTTCTTGACGTCGTCCACCGCTCGATCTCAATCAATCATTTTTTAGACATTCTTATATCCGACGAAGACGAGCAATCCATATGGATAAAAAGCAAACAAAAAAAAAAGTACGATGGAGATCTTTTGTAAAACCTTTATAATTTTTGAAGAATATATTCTATATAACAAGTGATTCATTTTTAAAAATCAATGAACAAGTGAATATTTATGATTTTGTTCAAGTTGAATAATATTTCACTTAATTCAATGTAATGATATTTTTCAATTTTTTTCTTTTTGTATATTTTATTCTAATAAGAGAAGACTTAGTAATCATAATGGTCATCTCAAAGAAAAATATTAATCGCAGAATATTATCTTGTTATCACTTTCTATTGATCTTTCAAGTCAATGCACCGTACATTTTTATGGATGCTTCGATAAGCTCTTGTTACGAAAATGAAGCAGGCGACAACAAGCAGAAGCACCACCAATGTATTTGTAGGATGATGATCCCTTCTACTGATAAGTCCAACAGGCATATATAATAGAAAAAAAAAAGAAAGAGTGGTTATCTAATGTCTATCCAGTGCAGAATGTCGGCTAATTATTTTCTGTTTTTTAAAGAATTTTCATATACTAAACGAAGACAAATAAGATAGATCAAAGTGAATAACATTCTGCTCATCATCAAGCTAATACACAAGTCGAAGAATAATGATAAAATCTCGTTTGTAAAGAAAATTCATTTCAGCTCGATTCTTTATTTTCTGTTGATATAAATCAGTAGCGGCGGAATGTTACTCATTGAATTGTTTTATTTTTTGCAGCAACGTACGATTATGTCTTATCAGATTGTACATTAACCATGAACTTTTAAAAACAACATATTTTACAAATATAACTTTTGATAATTTTCATCAATGAGAAGAACAAAAACTGAATAAAAATTTTTTTAATATTGAAAGACATTTGCTGGAACTAATTCCAAAGATGATATGAAAAGTGGAAAAAAGTATTTCGTTTCTTCTGTTTCTAAATTGATGATTTTTTGTGGAACAAAATAAAATAAGAAGAAGAATAATGGATTTTCGTAGTTGTTTTATTTTCTAATGAAGCAGTTGTTTATAGAAAATCCAGGCGAAATAGTCAATTTTGACTGCAATCAGTTAGAATTAACAGAACCTCGATTTCTAGTATTATTTACGCTTATGGCGACCTTTCCTTTTCCATATGGAATATAAAACCAAAATTATCTCATATAAAAGTAATGAAAAACCATTTGATCAACAAGATAAAGAAACACATTTAGCTGTTATATTAAGTGTTGTGTCTACTTTTTAAACAGTCTTTTGTTTCAATGAAGCATTTAATCATTAACTAAGAGTATGAAGTAAATCAACAACAAAAAAAATAAAAAAAAACAAATCTCTTGTTCTTGATTGTATTGCTGAATAATAGTTGTATCAATGGAGACAGAAGCATGCAACATACAACAGATATAATAGAGCGTCATCAGACTCTAGTATTCTATACAATTGATGAATTAACACATGGCAAATAAACTTTAAAAAACGAACAAGTGATTCAAATGTTTTTCTATTGATCAATAAATTTATGTCGTCTGTATAAGCATAGATTCGATCGAATAATAACCTATAATATTAAGAACAACGAGATATCGATTTATGTGCCATGATAAACAGTCTCAAATAATAAACAAACTAGTAAATTGAAAACCTATTTTGTGAATGTGTTTTGGAAAAAGGATTATTTTTAATTTAATACATAGTAAAATAGTAAAAAAGATGATAAATGAAAAACATATCTGTATTGGTACAACAGGTGCTCTATAGTAAATATTTATAAATATTAAAAGTAGTGTTTCATCTTCTGATATTATATCATATTAGAAAGGAGAATACTTATGCTAAACGAATACTAAATGATACAATAAGTTAAATTTACTACCAAACTATTGCAGAAATTAAGTGTTATTTTTATTCTGAATAGTATGAACCAATATGAATATCATGAACAACACATGTTTTACAACCTGCTATTAAAAAAAAATTTTATTTAATTGATATCAAGTGAAGTGAAGTATGCAGCACCTTTATTTACACACTCGTATATTAATCTGTTGATAGCGCTAGTCCAATCAAAAAGTATAGAGGGCGTTTATCAAATATAACCTTTAATCAAATCAAACAAAGCCATGTACATTTTCATTTCATTTTTCAAATGGCATCATTGATTGTTCATGCTATTGTATCATTGATATTTCATATTTTATTAATACTCTATGGAGAATTTTATGATAATGAATTAGCTGGTGATGGACCTTTATATACAGATATTGATTATCGTGTTGTAACAGATGCATCAAAATATGTTTTACAAAATGAAAGTCCATATCGTCGAACAACTTATCGTTATACACCATTACTTGCTTATTTATTAACACCAAATTTATTTCTTGATGAAAATTGGGGAAAATTTGTATTTTCTATTTGTGATGTATTTATTGGTATACTAATTGGATGGATATTACCAATACATCAACGAAAATATGCATTAATTTGGTTTTATAATCCAATGTCAGCTGTTATTGCTACAAGAGGAAGTTATGAATCAATTGTAGCTGTTATTGTACTTACAATGCTTTATAATGCTAAACAATCAAATGAACGAACATGGCTTACAGGAGTAAATTCTTTTATTTTTGCAAATTTTTGTATACATTGAATATTGTTATGTTATTCTTCTTTAGATACTTCTTGCATTAGCTACACATTTTAAAATTTATCCAATAATTTATTCTCTTGCATTATATTTTTATATTGATCATAATTCATCATTATATTTAACATTTCGTCGTTTTCAACTTGTTATGTCTTTTATATTAACTACTATTATACTTAATGTAATTTTTTATTATTATTATGGTTATAATTATTTACATGAAACATATTTATATCATATTATACGTCGTGATGCACGACATAATTTTTCACCATATTTTTATTTAACATATTTAAGTCCAAAAAGTTATCTTCTTTCATTAATAACATTTATTCCACAAATATTTAATACATTAATATTATCATATCGTTTATATAATAAACTTGAACTTTGTCTTTTTGCATTAACATTTTCATTTGTTACATTTAATAAAGTAACAACATCGCAATATTTTCTTTGGTATTTAATTTTTATACCTATTCTTTTACCAAATATTAATTTAAAATGGAAAACATTATTTATATTACTTAGTTCATGGTTAATAGCACAAGGTTGGTGGCTTTATCATGCATATGAATTAGAATTTCAAGGAAAAAATACATTTGTTCAAATATGGTTAGCATCAATTGTATTTGGTTTTGTTAATGTTATTATATTATGTATAATTATTTATAATTATCGTCAGATAATGCCTGTGTCAATATCTTCTGAAAAAACAGATATTGAAAAAAAGAATGATTAAAATTAGTTGATTTTTTTTGTTATTGATATTATTATGTAGAAATTTTCTGTGTAAAAGTTATACATTCCATTTAACTATAAAAATAGAATTCAAAATATCATTTTCAACTTTTAAATTGATGTCATAGTTAAATGAGAATAAACCATTTTATTTCATTTTTTTAATCATATTCATTAATAATCGAAAAGATTATAATAAGATACGATCTATACGAACACCTAGTATTCGCACGAACATTTGAACGCTAACAATCAAGAAATATTTGAAACATAATCTGTTAGGTTTGAAGTTTTTGAATCCAAAGACAAATCTAGTCACAAGGACTTTTTACAATTGATAGAGAATTGATCATTTTAGTGCTTATTTAGTTATTCCAAATGTAAGAAAACAGCACCGTAAACCGGCGTCTTGATATCGCCGTTTCCAACGGCTGGAATTATCACTCTGGAATAAAAAATTGTGTGCTCATGCCACATCATAAATGTAAGTCAATAGTAATAGTGACATCGAATTTGTTTGTACACGACAGACCTATTCTTATGTAGCACTATGTTCTGAGCTGTTATTCATGATTTACAAAGTTTGTGGATGTTCATAAATATCTTTGAGAATTGTAACCATCACTTTACAAAAAAAGCCATCTATTGCCTTTTTGAAAATACATAATTCAGTTATAGTTCAATAAGTTGATCCAATACTTTTAGAGAAGTTTTCTTTCATATCTTAACATCATTTTCTGCAAATTTCAGACTTAAATGTGATTACTAGAAGAATATGATATATGAATGATTGTCTTGTTTATGTCGAAGATCTGAAATATTTTGAGAATTAATCAGATACCTAGTAAGAAATAAAACAAATTTTAGTAGACAGTTTTTTTAAGATTATGCAATGCACAGCAAAAATAGATTTCATTCTTCATAAATTGAGTTCCATTCAAACAAGTACAATCCATATGGTGTCACAAGTCTACATGCTTTAGGAAGTATGGGTACATAAATTTACAGATTTCTATTCATTATGATAACCGAAGTTGGAGAAGAGAAAAACTTGTCCAAGACTGTAATTCGATTTTCGTGCAAGCTTCATTATGTTGACATCTGAAATGTACATTAATTTTAGGTGATATATACTATTCTTTGTACAGAACAGATGCCGCACTACCCTAGACAACTTAGTTCGATAGTATAATGTTTTATTTGACATAAGTACACTATTATTTTTCATCAAAAAAAGAATTTTCAAAGTTACCTATTCTTGAACTTATGTATGTTTCATGTCAAATACTAAAATTTTTTAAATATTTTTATTTTAATAATAATTGATTGTCGTAGTAATTTATATTCTCATAATTTTATACGATTATCTTTGCAATTATGATTCTATCATTTATACTACATTCAAAATCAAATTTTTCACTTTAATGCATATCTAATCACACATCATGTGATAAATGTCAAAGTTTTATCTATTAATAATTCTAAAATAAATCGTGCATGAGCAGCATCGCTTTGTACAAGTAATATAAATAGATAACTTGAAAAAGAAAAATTTACTTTTTGTACTTTGAAAAGAATTTCAAATAATTTCTATTTAATTACATACAACTATTCATCACATGTTAACATTTAACATCAATAATCAATTGAAAATTTATATTCAATATTTTATATATACATGGTATCATTGTCTAGCACCTAGGTGCTTGTATCACATTATAAGCATATATATAAAAGAACGATTACACGCACATTTTTTTAACTTTGTCTCAATAGACTAATAATAGACGCACGTATATCCAATTGTTGATAATAAAAGTTTGTCTTATTCGTCTTTGTTGTATTTTCATTCTTTTCACACATTTCTTATTACATATATACATATTTATATGCATACATACATTCATTAGTAACCCTTTTGCTCTCTCCCACAACAGCGATGACTACTAAATAGGTTAGAAGAGCGGTCTGTCTAGACGTCTGTGCACTCGCATTCACACGCGCTTATATGCATATCGACAAACCATCAATAGTGGTAGTTGTTTCCTGTGCACATTTGGTTCTTCTCTCGCTTTTTTTTCCTTTCTTTCGATAGTTGTATTTGATAACTTTTCGCCGGCTGACCAACATTCAATGCTCGGTCATCCTCTTGCGTGTACATTGTCCAGACATCAATGCAAATATGCAGAAAAAGACGAGTGCAAGTGAACGAGAGAAAGAAAAAGAAAATGTATTGTATGATTGCGTTTCTATCTCGTTCTTCTTTTATTTATTTATTTTTTTTTGAGTAATAATAAAAAAAAAGAAGAACAAGAAGAAGAAAAGAAAGAGAGAGAAAAACAAAGACAGAGAACAACGCCAACAAGCTGGTCAGTCGTTCGTTATGTAGTTTAGAGTATAGTAGATAAATGTATGGGATGGATTGGGTAGATAGAAAAAATGTATCGGACATGAAAAAGACATTATTAATATTATATATAAAGAAAATCTTTTGTACGGCAACCGACATTTACTATTGAACAAATTCACAAATGAAATTTTATTCGTCAACATAAAAGGTAGATTTCATTTTTAATTTTTGAAAATGTTCATATAGTGAAATTAAAATTCCATCTTTTCTATGAAAAGCATTCTCTTTATCAATGACGTTATAAAGGACTTATTAGCCTATATTAAAAAAATAAAGATTTATGTTGTCATGTCACATTCATTGTTCAGAGAACATTAAAAAGAATTTTTAGGTATAAGAATTAGAGCCTTTCGGCTTAGGTTCGGTCCGAATCTTAAATCTTTGGTTAATCAGACCCGACAATTTAAGGCTCGACGCGCTCTAGTCATTCAAGAAATGCGTAGGGCTCGCTAATCCCCGAACATAAAAAAATTTAGGAAAAGTATCTCGTATCTTTGAGACGACTATTCATTTCCAATTAGAAATTTACAAAGTACTATTCAAGTGAGTTTAAAACCGAGAATTTTGGAGCCAATGGGCTGTACATGAAATACTATTTTCTATCTAGTTTGACGACGACAACGACTCATACCATCTTTATGAATGCTGTTCAACTACCATCTCATCGTCGGGTCTAAATAAACAATCTAGACAACAGCCGTCTTTATTCATATAAGATCAATCATTTTAATTTGTACAATTTTTTTTTCTTATCATGATTTATCGATATGTGGGCTTTTTTTTTCTTTTTATTTCATTTTCATTAACGTTCAATTAATTTTCTTTCTTTACTAATCAATTTTGTCTTTTACATATTTGTGTGTGGAACTTGTGTTTTCTTCTAAAACCCGACGACGAACAGCGCGAGGTCCACAACAGTGATATATTTATGTACAGAGTCGACGCTGTTGTCTTTGTATGTCATTATTTATGCTTACATTCTTTGTTTTGCTTTTCATTCTTTCTTTTTGTTTGGTTTTTTTTTCTGAATTGTCATTCTATTAGCCTTTGGGAATAAGACAAAACTTAAATTCAATTGACGATTGAATAGATCGCACATATTACGAATTTATTTAGTTCTGCAGGAAAATGATACTGATATATAGATAATAACAGCAAACAAAGACAACAAAGGAGAAATTGTACTTTTAGAAAAAAAAACGAGATAGATCAATGCGAACAATAAATCTATAGATATTAATAGAAAACGAAGGTAATGAATCCATTCTCGACCTGTTCTTGTTCGCTACGTTAATATATATATACACACAAACATATAGAAAGAAAAAAACATTGTGAATACAAATATTGAATGGTTTCTTTTATTTATTGTTGATTGCGGCCACGAAATCCACCACGACCTCCACCACGATTATAAGGAGCACCTCCACCGCGTCCGCCACCTCCACGTCGCACAGGACCACCAGATGATGAACCATAATTCTCACCAAAACCAAACCCGGATGGTTGATTATATGAGCCAAAATCTACAAAAATATAAGAACAAATAATAAAATATGACAATTTTCAAATAGATTTTTCTCTCACTATCATTGTAATTGCCTCGACCTGATCCACCCATTCCATAATCATTTCCACCCATAGGTCCTGATCCACCATAACCTCCTACCATGCCACCACTACCCATATCACCACCGTAACCACCACCATAGGGCGCGGGTCGATTACCATAATCACCTCCGGCTCCATAACCACCACCACCAACAGATCGATAACCACCATTACCTCCACCGGCACCACCAAAATTTTGTCCACCACCCATCGGTCCCCATCCACCACTACCACCACCACTATTACCACTACCCATTCTTGATGATTGTCCACGCATACCACCACCACTACCACCTGAACCACCATATTGTGATTGTGACATACGACCTCGATTTGTTTGTTCTTTAGGTAAAGCTTTTTCAACATTAACTGGATTTCCTTTAATAACATGATGTTTTTCAAGTACAATTTTATCTACCGGATCATAACTTAAAATAAAATGAAAACAAAAAAACAACCAACATCAACAAATGGAACATTTTCAAATATCTTACTCATTAAATTCAACAAAACCAAAACCACGGAATTTTCCTTCATTTGTTTTCATTATAACAGTTTGAACAATATGACCATACTAAAAAAGAAAAATCAAACATTTTATTCATAGAAAGTTTAAAATCAAAAGTCCATTTTCCTCATGACCATAGATTTTTGTTAGAATATTAGTAAAATTTCGATATTTCAAAAACTAAATCAATCTAGACTAGTTTTCTGTTACTCATCATATAAAAATTGTTGCAGTCGAAAAACTATTTCATACTTGGACAGTTTCCTTCGTTACTTATTTATTTTATATAAATATCACTTACTTTCGAAAAATATTCTTTAAGATCATCTTCATTAATAGTTCCTTCTCGAATTCCACCAACAAATAATTTTTTAGCACTTAAAGCTGATTCTGGTTTACCACTTTCTTCTTTTGGTATAGCTCGTTTTGGTTCAATTTCACGTGCATCTAATACATGTGGACGAGCAGCCATTAATTTATCAACCATTGTTGACGATAAATAAGTAACAAAACCAAAACCTAATTTAAAATAAATTCTTATCAAAAAATAAAATTTAATTTATTTATTACCTCGAGAACGATTTTCACGATCACGCATTATAATACAATCCTAATTGAAAATGAATCATAAAGAATTTTTTTTTTTTTTTTTTTTTTTTACTTACATCAATCTCTCCAAATTTCGAAAAATAATCACGAAAAGTTTGATCTTCTGTTTTATAAGATAAACCACCAATGAAAACTTTTCGTAGTGCTTCTGGTTCTAAATCATTTTTATTCGATGATAATGTTTGTCCATTATCATTATAAGTATTTTGTATTGATTCATTTTGTTCTTCCATAGAACTTTCATTTATATCCTGATTATTATCCGAATGTAGAATACCATTAATTGATGATTCTGTTTCTTGATTATTTGTTGTTGAAGAATTTAACTCATCTTTAACAACCATATCGGTTGTTGATAATGTATCGGTTGACATCTTATCAATCAAGAAAATAAATTTATTCTATTAATTCGTTAGAATATCTAAAATGGAATCTCAACTTTTGTTTTTCTCTTCTATTCCAAATAAATATGTACAGTAAATTTGATTATATACAAATAGATATACATATATATATATATTTATAGTCCTCTCGTTACAATACACGAACAGAATATGTTTGTTTTTTGTTCTTTTTTTTTTGTAAAATCGAAATACAAACGCGAAGAAGAAGAAGACTTGTGTTCTGTCGATCAATACAACCGTATTCATAAATGCTATTATGTTTCTCTCACTCGTTCACGAGATGAATGACAACTACCGAAAGACGGGCTCTTCCTATTGCCTGCCTCTGTCGTCTAAATCTACAAATAGACAAAATCAGTAAAATACTCTCGTACTCGATACTCTTTTTTTTTAAATATAAATATTCTTACTCATCTATATTGTCATTGAAATTAATATAATAATAATAATAATAATAATAAAAAAGAAGAGAAAATCTTTTTACATACCTTATTATTTGTTTCATTTGTATTAAATTATTTTCTAAACGAATGATAAAAAGAAAACAAGATAATTACATTGAATTAATTAGATAAAATATTACCTGCTTTTGTTTTATTAATGATTTATGTATCAACATTTGAACATCAGTTTAATCATTATTTTTTCGGAGGAATTCTTCCAATACAAGATGGTGATCATAGACTAAAATATGTTCAAATTATTATTACAGTCATTTTGAAATATTTGAAGTCAGACTGATCGGTTCTTTATGAAATTTTAGAATATTAAAACTAGTCCATCTTGATTAATATTTGAGTTCATGACACGATAAGAACTTTGGATTAGACTACATGAATTTTATTATACTGATAGAAAGTTAGCGAGATATTAGTTTAAACTAAAGATTTTTCACCTTAAAACTTCGAGCTCTATCGTCGACTGTAGAAAAATTTAAATACTTAGTAATTTTTAGTTTATACTTTCATTAAAAAACGTAATAGACTAATATACAAATTCTTACTATTCGAAATTGTAAGAATTTTACGTAGTTCGTCTTAGTGAAACTGAATTTTGAAACAATTAGTTGGTAAATCTATATATTAAATGGACTGTTTTGCTTTGCTAAATAAGTCAAGGATTTTAATCTTACCTATTCTTAGTATGATATTCATTGTAATTGCCCACGAGTCAGGTTTCATGCATACTTATTTCACATATACATAATATTGTATGAGCCAAGGTAATAACTTATACTTATTATTTGGATGAATCATTCTTTTACATAGCATATTTGTCTTAGTTCACATCATGCTGAAGAAAAAAACGATTATGTAATTGTTTGGAAATCTTTTGTAAGAGCTATTAGCGACAACAAGCAAATAAATAAATACCCTGTTTGATGTATTTGAAAATTTATATGATGTTTGTTTTTCTCCTTATTGATCGTAATAAACATTAGGTGACATGATTAAAAAAAATGAGTAATTACTTCGTAGTGATTATATCGTGTGTCGGTTAAATAGAGCAAAACTAAAATGCAAACAGGAAAATAAAGACAGAAAGAAAAGAAAAACAAAGAGTCCTCTCTACGACATATAATTGGTTAAAAGCTAATCTATTGATACAAACAAATATTCTATTTAAGATTCATGTAGAAATAGTCAAATTATTTATAAATATCATTAAAAATATATAATATTCAATTTACTTGACAAAAAATAAGTTCCTAGTTCAAATAACGATTGAACTAAAGCGACATCTATTACGGTTGACAATTTCATAGAAATGTTCCTAGCTCATAGATAAATATCTGAGTTACAAGTGAAATGTTCGGAGTATGGACAATTTGGAGGAAGTAACTTGTGAACGAAAAAATTATGTGTGACACATTCCCGACGTTCACCAACAAAGTAGTGATGTGACCAGAATTTTGAGGAGGATCAGATTGAGATGGTCAAACGATCGCATGTGACGAAAACTCTGACAGGTTTCTTATTTGTCAAAAAAAGTCAGCATGGAATAATTATTAATTTCTATCACAAAATATTTTTGATAATATAGATAATATCTCACATATTTTGATATAAAGTAATTTCTCTATTTTTAGATCTAGTTTTTGATGAATCTTGCCATTGTCGATTAAATTAAAGTTGAAGAACTTGTCTTTTTTCTTTAAAATGACTTCTTCACTCGTTTTAGACATTTCATCTATTAACAGTAAACGAATATGCGAGGAGTGAATTCAGAAAAAAATTCAAGCCAAACACATGAATAGCTTTTGTTTTTCTATCTTTTTGACTATAATCTCATTTGACAAAGTGAAATTGCATGTCGTGTCGTTTTTTTTAATTTTTATCAGATGCTTTGTTAATGTAGGATAAAGTAATTAGACAATTTTTGAATTAAAATATTCATCATCTTAAATTAGTTAGAAGAACTTCTCAATATAATAATAGGAATCGAGGTTATGTGAACGAAATCAATCGCTTCTACTATCGATATAATAAAGGATAATAATCGAATATAAAAACCATAATTTATTGCATTTCAGCATATCACAGTTCATTTCTCACCTTTTAGCGACGTCAAGGACAAGGAATATCTGGTGAAGGAGCTTATGAGAAAGTTTACCTGCAGCGATTTCGAGTAGTACAGAAAGGACTCGGTCTAGAGATATGTAAGGTAAGCTTTTGTCATACTCTGATTGAGAAAGTTTTTCTTACACTTACTGTATTCCTCCCTGCAGAACTTCTATCCTAAATTATCCTACAAAGCTTTCATCTCACTCTTCCTTAATACTACCGTCATTGGAAGGCTCCAAATACGGCGACCAGTATTTGTGTTCTTTGACGTTCTGTTCTCCAAGAAAAACGCATACATATTGTCT